>JAVSBS010008866.1:0-110094 GCA_033124195.1 Coracias cyanogaster | reverse complement strand
TGGCACATAGGGGCAGGCTGCTTCTGTGCTTTTAAGATTTCTGTCTTGAAGTATGTCCAGCCTTCCTGGACTCCTCCATCCTTCAGAGCAGCCTCCCAAGGGACATTGTCAATCAGTCTTCTGAACAGGTCAAAGTTTGCCCTCCGGAAGTCTAATGTGGCAATTTTACTAACCTCTCTCCTTGTTTCTCCAAGGATCAAAAAACCTCAATCATCTCATGATCACTGTGCCCTAGACAGCCTCCAACCTGCACTGCCCCACAAGTTCTTCCCTGTTCACAAGAAGCAGGTCCAGGAGGGCACCTTCCCTGGTCAGCTTGCTTACCAGCTGTGTGAGGAAGTTATCCTCCACACATTCCAGGAACCTCTTGGATTGTTCCCTCTGTGCTGTGTTGTATTCCCAGCAGATACCTGAGAGGTTAAAGTCCCCCACAAGAACAACGGCAAGCGACGGCAAGATTTCTGCCAACTGCTTACAGAAAGCTTCATCCACCTCAGTGCTTTGGTTGGGAAGTCTATAGCAGACTCCCACAGTGATATCAGCTTTATTGGCCTGTAGCCTAATCCAAACACTCTCAACCCCATCATCACTATACTTGATTTCTGAGCTCTCATAACATTCTCTAACATACAGGGCCATTCCACCACCTCTCCTTCCCAGTCTGTCTCTCCTGAAGAGCTTGTAGCCATTGATTGTGGCACACCAGTCATGTGAGGCATCCCACTATGTTTCTGTGATAGCCACTATGTCATAGTTTTCCTGGTACATCATGGCTTCAAGCTCCCCCTGTTTGTTGTTCGTACTGCGTGCTTTGGAATAGATGCAACTCAGATGAGCTAATGGTTCCAATACCTTTTTGTGAGTGTGGGCCCCATTTCCTGTCAGACCCTTCTCAGGTGCTTCCATGATTTCTAAATGTCTATCCCCTTTCTCTCAAACGAAATGGCAGAGCAAGAGTCCTCACTAGTCCACCATCCTTCAAGCCCTGGCATTCTTCCCTTGGGCTTATTCCTATCAGGCCCAATTATCTCCCCTTCTCTCTTTGTAGCTAGTTTGCCAGCTTAGAATCCTGCTGAGTGTGTTATTGTGTAGTACAGACCTAAAACCAGTGCTTCTGGTTTGCGAACAAATGTGAACATTTGTTAGCACTTCCCCCTCTTTAAGTCATAAGAGAACTGGAATACAGTAACAGGGTATTTTGCTGAGACAGGATGCTTCTTAGATTATACTGCAGAGAATACCACCAAAGAGCATCTAATTGAGATCAGCAGCCATGCAAATGACCAGAACATTGGACATCTGGATAAGCCAGTGTCTCATCAAAGGAGTAAGTGCACAGTGTGCTGACTGATCTCCAATCTCACAGCTGGCATGCACCATACCTTATCAGCTTACTTTTGAGAAGGGTGATTTGATAATACTGTTGGAGAGAGATTATGTTGCCGCTTAGTTGGCCCTATTTATTCTCTATGGAATTAGGTACAATTTACTTGCTTTGTGGTCAACAAAATAAATCCACGTATATCTCTAACTAGACCTTTCTTTTAAAAGATATCAGACTATGCACAGTGCCTTGTTGAGGGCTTTTTTCAGTCTTTTCGTCATTGCTGAAATACTGTAAGAGATGCAGTTGCTGGACACTACAGCAGAAGCAGTGTGTCACTCTCTCCCCTTCTAGGGAAGATACAGCAATGCTTGCTGCCGGTCTGTTGAAGTGGATTCCCAAGAGTGCAAAGAAATCTAGTGGTATGAGAATTGCAAAAACACAACAGAGCCTTAGACTGGCATGACTTCCAGGAAATCACCCTGAAGAAAAGCCCGCTGTGACAGCAGACTCTGTGTGTGAAAGTGTGAAATGCAGAGCTGTGCGTTGGAGTGCAGGTCTATGAGAAGGTGGCAAACATGACCTTATCTAATTCAGCCTTATGAAACACCTTTCAGCAAGGCTAAAAGGTTTTTAGGAGATGCATCATATGTTCTAGTTGGGTGTGCCAAGGATTAATTTCTTCATGTATCTAGCTTTAGGATGTAGCTAGCATGCTGTAAGTTGACACAGCAGCTTGCAGTGCCGTGTTTGTTTTAGGTTAACATGTCTCCTAACTGCCCATACATACATGTGCTTAAAAACATGTTTTTTCTACAGCAGTTAAACTGATGCAGAAAAATATGTGCTGCTTGGATTGCCTGATTAGTGTGAAGTTCAGCATGGTAATTTATCTGGTAAAAGCCAAACGACACCTGGTGTTGACTAAGAAAATCCTAAATTCTAAGGGTTTTGTAGCCCAGTTCACTTTGGATCAGTAATTACAATGCAACATTACAAAGTTCCATCCCCCACCATAGTTAGCTTTCAAGAGAGAAACTGTATTTATGACTAACAAAGGTAAACAATACTGCTGTTTCTGTGCCTGTCTTAATGATGGGTACCACAAGAAGTAAAGTCTGCAGTGAAAATGAAAGTAGTATAGGCTAATAAGAAAGGCTTGGCAAAAGACAGAATAAAGCCATGAATTTTTGGGACTCCTCGCATCTTAGGTGTAAAGAAACAAAAGATTAATAGCATTTTCAGCTTAACCTGAAACAAAAATTAATCCAGAAAACTTTTCCCTTTTTTCACACAAAGACCTTCTTGATCTAAATTTTTTTTTTTAATAATTTGTCTTAATTTAAAATAAAAACATGCAGAGATTTATTTTCTGCTGTTTTTGCAGCTGCTTATAGTTTTCCCTGTAAAGTTTGGGCAAGCTTCAGCAAGTTTCAGCATTGTCACTGTTAATGTTAGCAAAGAGATAGCTTGCAGTGTATGTGCACAGCCTGAGACTCCAGAGGAATCTCATGCTTTTTCTCCTTTATCTTGATCACATTTCAATTCCAGCTTCATTCTTATAAGAAATTAATACTTTTAGGAAGGATTAGTTGAAAGAATGCATGCTGTTTTATAGATGGCTTTATTTTGTAAATCCTGAAGGTGCATTACCAGATTGAGAAATGATATTTAAAAAAATAAATCCTTGCTTTGGTTGCAATCAATTCCACTAGCAATTGCATGAAAGCAATCTAATTCTCTTTCTGTTTGGTTGTTTTGGTTATATTTTATATCTTCCCTAGCTTGGACAGTAGAAAGTGATTTATCAGAGTGATGTTCTCCTAATAAGTTTGTTGCCGCAATGAAGACTGGCAAGCCCACAGATCTATGACACCTTTCACATTGTACAGGAGATGGCTTGCCTTTCCCCAGCCGCCTTCTAGTAGTGCCAGAGAATTTGGCTGTTTAGATGATAGGTCTTCTGAAGCCAACTTCCCTCCAGCTTTCATTGCCACCTGCTGTTTCTCTGTATTTCTCTGCTTCTGTGGTAGTGTGGCACTGACCAAAAATATGTTTCCTGTAAGACCTTAGAGCTGCTTGAAACAGCTTCTTTTTGAGATGGGAAATTCCTTGCAGATACATATGCTAAAAAATGGCCTTGACCTCCTCTGGAGTGAGTGAGGTGAGAGTCATTCACAAAACGTCCTCCACACCCAAATCTGAGCCCCATAGGAGTTAGTGGGTCAGATTGCAAAACTGTTATTCCACATACCCTTATTCTTCAACCCAATTTGCAAAGTTTTAGCTTATAACATAGTTCCGCAACCTGTGCTTCCATTGACTTCATTATTGCCATCACCACGTAGTTCTGTGTAGCACAGTGCTGCTGTGTTTGACTGTGAGAGTAATCTGGGTATATTTTAATTTCTGTCTCCATTGGAATTCAAGTGTGATAGTTCATGAAGGCTTTTTTACTGCTATATACCCTAGATTTTAGCTTCTTATTTGACTAAATATTTGAAACTTGTCCAACTGTATCTGTTCGGTCAATCTATAGTATTGTAGTATTGTTTTAGTGACCTTTTCAGTTCCTCTAGTGACATTTTTGTTTGAAATTGTTTGTTTTCCATAGTAAAGTATTTAAGACTTAGCAGCCTAGTGGTGTGAAGTTCTGCTGCTATGAGCACAGGCTGGTGGTTCCTTGGTTTGCTTCATCCAAAAATGCCAAGGAAGGGTAATTATATAAAACACTTTTTCATGTTCTGATGCATACTCAAAACCAGACTTCTCACTGCATGGCATTTAAAGCATATTGGGAAACTTTCCCTACCTGAAACAATTATTTTTGGCATGTTGTGATAAGTGGCTGCCATTAATTGGCTGTGGAGGGGATATTAGAGCAGCCAAGCCTACTTAAATGACCCCTGTGACACAGGAGAAATAGGCACGCAGTTATGTAACGTTCAGGTGTTGTCCCAAGAGCCTGAAGTGTAGGAAGCAAGAGAATTCAACTTCAGTGTAACAGAGGGCAACTTTACAGCTGGAGTAGAGCCAGGGAGTTTGCAGGCTACCAGGAAGCCATCTTAAGGCAAGTAAATCCTACACTGTCAAGGTAGGGACATCTCTGGCTCCTCTCATTTTTCTAGTAGTGAATACACTGCCTTCCTCTCCAGCTTCCTCTGAAAATGCCTTTGCACTTCACAGGAGCAGCCTCAGAGAAGCAGGGGTAATATGCAACAACTTGGTAGCATTCAGTCTGGAAAAGACAGCTGCTTTTTTATGGGTCTGTGGATTCAGTGGGAGCGAATGTAAATATAGCAGTTAATGTTCTCTCACGTCTCTGCTCATCTAATGCCATCTGCTTTGTGTCCGTTCATCCACACTGGTGCCAAAATGTGTTTCTGAAACAGGTTATTTGTTCATCGGCAGGCTTGGTCCCTGACTGTTAGGTGAGAGCAAAGATGTGAACTGTGCAGTATGGGTAGGCAGGCAAAATCTTAAGTTTTGATGTGGCTATTTATAATCAACTATTGCGAATAGTTGCTGGTCAACAGGGTAATGGTAACAGCTATAAGATGTTACTGCTTCTGGTGGTGGTGCAGGAATGGGAAGAGCACCGCTGAGCCTCAGAGAAGGCAGGATTCCTCTGGTTCCTCCATCCCTTGTCAGCAGCTGTGGGAACACCAAACTTTGAGCAGAGTTTATTGGAAATCAGGTATTTATAGAGCTGGGACCTAGATGTGGTGCAGGTGCTTTAATTCTCCCACTCCTAAACCTGTCTTTAATTTACAGGAGTGAGAAATGTGTCAGGCAGGATTATGGCCTTCTCTATGTGCATATGCACATTGTCACTGTGGTTGTATCAGTGCACTATTAAATATGGGGTGGGGTTACATGTAGGCTCAGTTATATTCACACAAACATGTTTATGTGACGTTCTTTGATTCTTTTTTTTAAGGTAGAGGTGTATTCTACGTACAGGGTATCTTGATTGCACTATAACTGCAGCCACCAAGGCAGTTGTTCTAGCTGTAATTATTAAGGTTTAAACCATAACACTTAGCACTAGCCATAGTTTTCGTGGCAGTACAAATCTGCATATGAATTAGACTTTGATCTAAGGCTTGAGTCTAGGTTATCTTCCAAATCCAGCTGTACATGTGGAAAAAACACTGTTCTCAGCTTTTCACTCTGATTTCCACCAGAGCTTAGTCTCTCCCCTGCGATCTGCCAGCAGAATTCTTTGTGCAAACCCTCCGTCTCTTGTTTCTAGGATAAATCAACCTGGTTAGTGCAGACCAGAGTTCAGCATAGCAGTGTGATTTCACCAGATGCTCGGCAGAAGGCTTGAAATGGCATTTTGTGGGGAGAGACGAACAGTAACTTGCAGCAGAGGGATACCATTGAGCCTGTGAAGTTAATGTCTTACACCAGCACATCTGGATCTAGGAACAGAGGTCTGCCTGCAGCTGTCCATGTCTTTAGAGGAAGATTATTCTCTTCCTGCATACATGGATGACATGGCATTGCTTGATTACCTGTCACCCTTGAGTGAAAGCGAATACAGCATTTGACGTAAATGCTCTTTTTGAGTGAAAGTGACTACAACCTCAATGACATATAATCAGCATTTCCTCTGCAGTCATTCAATCACGCCTGATTTCACACTAGTACATGTGTAGGATTAAAGCATGGTATCTGTTTATGTACAGATTGTCTGCTTGCAGTAAATAGGCTTTAAGATAGCCAAGTAAGTTGTGTTCTTCTAAAACATAGTGTAGCATTGTGAGCTGTATGTATGTGGTAGTGTTTAAAAATTGGTCTGATGTTCAAAGAAGACAATAGTAAAATGTCTCTATGCATTTAAGCTTCAGTTTTGATCCTGGTGGCAGAGTTTTGTTCTTTGTTGTGCAATGGAAAAGCAAAACCAGAGCAGTCATATTTCAGGATGTGTTCTTAGGTTTAATAGGTTCATTTTCTTCTGCTGAAACTGAAGCATATGTAACTACTTTCAACCCACTATTTTCCTTTATAATTATGTAGGAGTAAACAGAGGTACAATTCCCTCTCTAATACTGAAGAGAACTTCTACAGTATATCTTCCACCTACTTTTGTTTAGCTCATGGGAGAGATGTAGGTATTAGAAATTGTATCCTCAGCTTTCAGGGACATACACAGAGATTTTTATTTATTCACAATTTACTTGGTCCCCGATAAAGGGAATACAAACATAAGAACAGTTTAAAAGTTTGTATTCCACCATGGGAGTACATCTTTTGGCAGCTTGTTTTCCCATTCTATAGCAATAAGGATCTGACTTCTTTGGTTCCTGCAGCTGATTGAAAGATTGAACTGCTTTTCTTTTGCTTAGCTGAGAAAATAATTTTCTTTTAGTGCTGCATTTCCTCTGTCTGTAGTCAGCTCTGCAAGACAGATTGTATGGACTGGACTTTAAGACTGCATTTCTTTAAAATATATATTACCTACTTCTACTCATGCTTCTACTTCTCTTAGAGCAGTCGTCTGCTCTGCCTGCTCACCTAGTGTTACTGCTTGAGTAGAAGAGATTTCTTTTCAGCAGCTTCTGCCATCTTGAACTGCCTTCTCTTATCTCCCTAGTTCATTAGGTCTCCATAGCTTTTAAAATATTTTCTGAAATAACTTTTTTTCTTCCAAGTGTTACTTCTCAGTGTTTGACTCTGTGACTGGATGCTTAATTCAGTATGGAATGCCCTTACCCTGCTGTTTTCCACGAGATTCTTTTTGTGTGAAGTCGGGAAAATCATTTGAGGAATAGCGTGATGAAACCACAGAACGGGTTGGAAGGCACTATTAAAGATCATTTGGTCCAACCTTCCTAGCATGGGCAGGGACATATTTCACTAGACCAGGTTGCTCAAAGCCCCATCCAACTTGGCCTTCAACAGTTCCAGTGATGGGGCATCTCCAGTTTCTCTGGGGAATCTCTGGACATGACTCACCACTCTCATCATAAAAATGTTCTTATGTCCAATCTAAACCAACACTATAAAATAAAATATCATTAGAAAATTTCAGAAAGACTGAAACCTATAACCTCATAACTACCTTCTCCCTAAAGAATATTGCCAGCCTCTGATTTTGTAGCTTACAGTAAAAGAGTTTCCACCAGCACAGTGCTGCTGTTTCACTCTCCTCCGTGGGTGTACGTACAAATTTTTCACAGTCATAGAATGGCTGAGGCTGGAGGGCACCAGTGGAGACTGCCCCATCCAACCCCACCACCCAAGCAGGGTCAGCCAGAGCCGGGTGCCCAGGGTTGTCTCCAGTCAAGTTTGGAATATGCAAAAGACAGATGGAGATTGCACAACTTGTCTGGACAACCTGTTGCAAAGTTTAACCACATAACTACACTCCCAGGATGCTTTTCTCAGTCCTTACTACAGTTCCCATGTAGTCTGGAGTATGCTTAACAGTTTGACATTCTGCATTTTCCCATTTTCTTGGGAAAGCTAAGAGACTGCAGCTTCTAGAACTGAACATCACAATCTGGATTTCTTAACTAGCCCTGGCTCCAAAAGCTTTTAACAAAGTTGTTGCTGCTTTATTGTTTACAGAAAATGTGATTTTGTGAGATGTGTCATTTGTGTATGCCTGTGGTGCTCTGCTGCTCCCTTTGTATTGATATCTCTTCAAGTGCTTGAAGATGTGAAGTTTGTTCATTATCCAGAGGTCTTAGCAGCTTCTGGCTCTGTGGAGTGCTAAGATGCACTTGATACTCTGAGACAGGATGAGAAAATCATCTTCAGAATTAATTGAGAGAAAATTAAAAAGCAGTGTCTCCTGTCATAGAAGTAAGGATGCTAGAGTACAAAAATCAGTTCTTAACAATGGATTAATATGAGCTATCCTGAGTGCTTTAAGAAGGGGACAACAAGCTGAGGTAAGATCAATAAAAATCCCTGAATAAACTGATTAGAGAACTTACTTTTATTACAAATTTAGTGATGAACCTTAGTTTGTAGACCAGATAGCTGTTTGGCACATTATTTCAAATCATGCTAGTAGCAGTAAAATGCTGGATTTGCAGACTTTGCTGAGAGCTGCTACTAGACCTGGAAGAGGTGAATAGTTGTCTATCATGCTGAGAAAGTATTCTAGTAGATGGAGAACTGCTTAGTCCCAATTTCCCAACATATAGTAATTAATTTATTAAGTAGAACATATAGTTTACTACTCTTTAAAGATCCAAGAGCATCTACAGTAACTGCTATGATAAAGAAATATTTTGTATGCTTCATATTGAACTTTGGATAAGGTGGAACTCTTAAGTGGATTAGTTTCATTTGGTTTTGTTCTCAAACACCTTCATGTGTTGCAGTTGTTTTATAAACAGCTTGTGATTTCCATGTATTATCCCTTTTTATGTTGGCTTTGTCAACTGTAGGGATGATCTAATGTGTTCTTTTCTTCCACATTGGTAGTAAATATAAATACAGGCAGTGATAAATGATTCCTTTTGGTGTTTTTCAATTTATTAGGTAGTAGAGGAGCCTGGCAGTCCAGGGAAACATTATGTTGCAAATAATCCTCTCAAAGGAATGAAAAAGTGTATTTCATGCATTATAAAATATTGCAAGTCGTCAAACAAATATATCCACTCTAATGATACCTCAAAACTGTGTATCAAAGGAGCCTGCAATCTCTGGTAGAAAAATCTGCTTAAAATTTTTAATCTTTTGTATTGAGATAGCTATTGCTCTCCTTGATTTCTCTTTTTCTTCCTTCCAATGCAAGGACAAGTTTCTCACCTTGTTAAAGTCAATGTGAGTTTTGTCTTTGACTTAACTGGTGTCAGGATTTCATCCCTAGCCTCTATTACTTATCACTCTTCCACATAGGTAATATTTTACATTTGCTGTTAATTATGCATCTGTCACTATTCATCTGAGTGACTCAATCATGGGAAAGGTAACAGGCATATTGATTTTCCTTTCATTTTATGACTTTGAGGGTGGGAGACTTTGGCCTAGTGGATAAATTTCCCTACATGATGAGTAGTCTCTAGCTTTTACAATTCCCCTTGGATGAGCTGAAATAAATGTTTTTGATGTAGCAGCTTAGTGTTGGGAAATCCTGATTGAGTTGAATAAAAACACTCAGTAGGAATATATCAGTGTGATGAGATTTTGATGGGAAAGAAGGCAGACTTCCACCCTGGCCAGACAGCTATTTGCTGGCCAGGTTTGCCTACAGATGTTTCTGAACATTTACTTTCTACGTGAAAATTTTTGTTTCTGAATTTTAGTTCCAGTTTGGAAGAAGAGAAGACTGACACAGACATCTGGAAGCTTTTGGGGATCTCAGTTGTCCTATCTGGACAAACCCAGCCATGTAGTAACATTGCAGCTTTGTAGCAGATTACTGCTGGTGGTGTTGGACTAGCAAAAGAGCTGCTCAGAAAGTGACATCACTTGGGTTTTTTCTTAAACATTGTTTGGGCATAGGATCCAAAATAAATGTTTTTACTCTGTTTTGCCCTCTGTTCTTAACACTCAGTGATATTTTGTGCTTTAATTCAATTCCTTCTAGTTGAACATGCTTAGTGCATTCTTAAGTCACAGTATCAAGTAGAGTGGTGACTGAGGATCAGCTCTGAAAATCCAAACTGGTAATTGAATCTTCACTTAAGCTACTGTTGAAAGGTCTTGGAACGAAAAAGGGGGAAGTGTATGTCTCAAATGTTTTTTTTTCCTTGTGTGTTTTTCATGGCATAGAAGAAACAGTTTATATTTTCAGAAAATATGTAACCTGGTAGTCTTTTTTTTTTTTTTTAATGTTCTTCTGTGTTGGCATCCATCCATCTTTTTTTCTGTCCTTGTGATCAGCAAGTTCCCAATTGAATATCTGAAGCAGTCTCCTTGGTAGATGAGAATTTGGACATTTAATTGTGTTTCTAGTCAGTTAACTTTCTGAGTTAGTATCCTGCAGGTTCTGAGGAAGGCTAAACAAAACCAAAACCATGCAGGAGAAACTGCTGCATACATGTGACCAAGAACAAATGAGTTGGGACACCAGAAATCCTACAGGTCTCTTGTATTTGATAGATCACTTTCACTCTAAATAGCAGTTAGACAGGACAGTCCAGTTAGTGCACTAAAAAGAAGAGGTACATCATTTATTATCTTCCTATCATATACAAGTATTCTTCTTCTCCCTCTGGGTAAGTTTTTGGTTCCTGGTCATTTTAAATTGTAAAGCATTTTTTCTTTATGACTTTGGACTTTTCATGAGGACTTCTTATCCTGACGTTGGAATGAGGATTTCACTTACAGCAACAGCATTGTTCAAACAAGCTAATATTTGGGCAAAACAGGGAATGTATCAAAGATTTAATGTAAGCTAGTTTCAAAATACTATGAAATAGCCTTTTAAGTTGCAGAAGATGAACACGTTGTGCTTTGGTATTCTGGGAAGAAAAAGGTTTTGATACATGGTTCAGCAACAAGTGCAGGGCTTGAGCAAAAAGAGTAAGCTAGGGAATTTTAGGAGACATATTAGGTAGAAAAGTGGTGGGAAAATAATACTGCTCTCAAAGATAGCCTCTGGTCTCTCGTTATATTGGGAGGGGTAAGTGAACAGATGATTATAATATGTAATTTCAGTTGATACAATGAAACATCTTCATTTTACCTGCAGTGTTGAGACTAATCACACTATTGTTTTTGCTTCCTTTTACAGGTTGCCTTTTTGAAGATGTGAGAAACGCAGATAACTGTGTTGAAAACTATTCTCAAATTCATTTTCAGCAGAAATATACAGATACCTTCCAATGGTGTGACTTCTAGAAAAAATTCCACTGCTGTGTTATTCTTCATATATGGACATATTTCACAACCAAAGACAGAGAGCATTAACTTATGTATCCAGTATGTTCTTAGATGTCATTCTAAGAGTAACTTACCTGTTGCTCCTGTCACATCCAGCTGGAATGACTGCTGCAGTCTTTTCATTGCCAAAAAGAAATTATCTTAGTACTGCCTTTATCAGACAGTGTTAAGATAGTGATCCATATCTCCTTAAGAGAATTCACAACTGCTAGCAGAGAGAGGTTTTAGAATTTTGAACATCATGGATACTAACTTAAGTTCTTTACTTCCTTTGTTCTGCTAAAGTTAGAGGTCCAGCCTTAAAATATAAAATCTTTTTTTTGTCAGACTTACATATTTATCATGTATATTGTTTCCACATAAAGATTTACCTTCCTTCTTGAGACAGAAGGAAGACAGTTTTTACATTTCTACACTTCATGTAGATTGTTTTTTAAATTGATAATGTTTTGGAAAATCAAGGTTTTATGTTTACTTGGAGTAGTTACTCCTTCAACTTCAAAAAAGTGCATGTGTATGAAGACTGGCCTTGCAGAAACTGCTGGAGGTGAAAGATACTTGCAGCAAGTCCATACAACTACTGTAAATTGTCCTTCTGTGCTGTGGATGCTCAGATGCCTTCCACAAGAGCGATAGCACGTTTCCGTGGAACACAGACAGTGTTACCATTTTCTGTTTCGGAGTGGATTGCTTACTTAGCTGACAGCAATTTTTGCCTCTGCTTGTCCGGGGGAACAATATGGTATAAGTGCATAGGCTGAGGAGCAGAAAAGATGCTTCCTGGCATTTTGGCTTCAATTCCTGCTCATTGGGATGAATGGTTCTTGACCTAGAAGGGAGTGATCCTTTAATATCAACTGTGTCCCTTGGACCCCTCATCCCTGCAGGTTCTTATCTCATATCTGCCTTGCTTGTCTGTGGTTGTACTTAAACAGCTGCTCTTGGCAAATTGGTCAGGTGCTGGAATGGTTCAGATGACCTAGTGTGA
This sequence comes from Coracias cyanogaster, assembly GCA_033124195.1. Lineage (NCBI taxonomy): Eukaryota > Metazoa > Chordata > Aves > Coraciiformes > Coraciidae > Coracias > Coracias cyanogaster. The sequence continues at coordinate 97,930 of JAVSBS010008866.1, read as the reverse complement.
CGATCCTTGTGTTCTCAAAATGTATACAAAAAGTTATCCAAACAGAAAAGAAAAAGAAAAAATGAGAGACCTTGGGTATGTAGACTGGCTTTTTCAAAGTCCATCTTTAAACTCTTAAAATAAATAGATGCTTTTATTGGAAAACATCTATATTTCAGAAGAACAGATTCTGAAGGGAATATGCTTGTCAGAGGAGTTCTTAGAAAATTCCTGAATTTCAAGGAAAGTTAACGTGCCCTTTATTCATGAATTAATCACAATGTACAAGGTGACCCTGCAAACTGTTGGACACTTTCTCTGGGTTTTACGCATCCAAAGAGAAGTAGCCAAGGCCTCCCAGCACCTACTCCGGATATGGTCTTATTTTTCTGTTATTATAGTTTTCAGTATTGAAGGAGGAACAAAAATATTCTGAATTTTGTATTCAGGAACTAAATTAGCTAGCTCCCAAGATATTTTGTCTATGCACCAATGTTTAGTCATTTTATAAATAAAATATATTTTCTAAAGCAGTTTACTGTTCGTTCTACTTAATTTCTGTAACAGCTTCAGCTTCCCAGAATATGACTGAGCAATTTGCAGATGGAAGATATCACACAGAAATACTGCAACTTTAAAAATATTTTCCAGCATATTTAAATGACACCGTTATGGTTTTGTATGTATGGAGCAATCTTAGGTCAGAGGATATTAATGCATCTGAGGTTGAATCTCTGTCATATCCTGCCTTATTTGGTATTATAGCCATAAGAGTTAATCTGCCTCTGGTAATGTACATGGTTCCAGAGTGATGACTGAAGACATTTCACCAGGAAGTACTTTTGGGGAAAAAAAATGCTTCCAGAGATGAAAGACAAACCCAACGCCACCTTGACTGGCCTGTTCTGCACCTGTAGGACCTAATGTCTCTAGTCATGCTATTACAATGTCAGTGCTGCAGCTGGCTCAGGAAGCACATCCTGACAGAGTGCTAAGCCCATTTAAATGTTTTAGGAGCTTGCCCTCTGCTTACGTATGCTTAAAGCTTTTCCTTGTTCTTTTTTACCCTATGTATTGGTGAACTGGGTCTGACTGGGTTGGAGTTACCACTCTTCATAGCAGCTCGTTGGTGCTGCGATTTGGATTTGTGACTCCAACTGTGCTGGTAGCATACCGATGTTTTGACTATAGCTGAACTTTCTCTTTTATTTCCCACTCTTCCCCCAACTCCCTGCAATGAATACACTGAGGGTGGGCAAGAAGTTAGGAGAGGGAGACACAGTGGGGACAGCTGAACTCAATTGGTCAAAGGGGTATTCTGTACCGTACAACATCATGCACAGCAGGAAAAGCTGGGAGTAGAGGGAGAAGAGGGAAAATAGGTGTCTTCCAAGGTGGTGGTGGTTGCTCAGAGGACAGCTGGACGTCACTCTGCTTGTGGGAGGTGATGAATTATTGCCTTCACATTGCTTGGGCTTGTGTTTTGGTTGTGGTTTTTTTTCTTTCCTTCACATATTAAACTCTTTCTTTTGACCCACAAGTTTTTCTGCTTGTGTTCTTCCTTTTCTCTGACGCATTATGCCGGTGGAGAAAGGGGGCGGGGAGGGGATGTCAGTAAGCAGCAGTAAGAAGCACAAGTTGTGAAATCCTCGAAACAAAAAGAATAAATCTTTCTGTTCCAGCTGCCCTGTCATTTGGGGACATTTTCCTACACCAGGTTCCTAATGGCCACAGTTGCCTGTCTGTCTCTATGAGGGGCAGGGCCATTTGACACACTTAGTGTCATGTTTCCCTTTCCTTGGTTCTAGCTCTGAGAGGTTCTAGCTCTGAGACCTCCATTAACATTTAACCATTCACATTATCTGTAAAAACTCAGACCACATATGATAGTATATAAATGCCTCAGCTGACTTTCCATTTGAAAAGAGATCACTTTGGCCACGTTCAGAAAAAAAATGATATTGACACTTTCCAACATACTAGGCAATTTGTAACTCTTGTTTTTGAAGACAACTTTCTTGGCTTTTTCTTTTCCATCCTGTTTCTTATGTGATTTTTCCTTCTGAGCCAGTGGTGGATTTGAGGTGTGACAGCTTCATTTGACATTTTCTTGCATTCTAGCTGCTTTATAAAAGTGACGCTTGGTTATTTTTCGGTGATTATCTTAGCAGTGAACTGTGGGCTCTCATAAACAAAGGACTCGGGTTCAAAAAAACCTGTTCAGTTCCCACCAAGGATTCTTCCTTGATCTTTGCATATTTTTGCTCTTGCCTCTGTTCTCTTGTCTGTTTAATGCCTTTTGCTTGTTGGCATCAGCTTGAAAAGTTGTGTAAGTACAAGGTACAATTAGTTACTGTGTTATTTTCTTAACATCCAGAGTTAGTGGTGCGTTTTAGTCAAGTCCAACTACCATGTTTGTACACAGCCCTAACAGCAAGCATGCTTAGTTTTGAAGTGTGCAGTGTCTCCATGCAGACGGAAAAACATCACCAAGACAGGAGTTGACCTAGAAGCTGTGTCCTTTGGAAATGTTTGGTCCTTATCACTTGCCCTCTCTCCCCAGCATTTTTCATCTGTTACAATCTGCATTTTTCACTGCAGAGGGGTCTTAATTTTTGCTTTCTGTAGTGCCAAGCACAGTGTTAGTCTTAAAGTAATAATAATAAATCAGCAATGACATTAAGAAGTCCCCAACTCACATTAACTGAGATAAATGTGCATCCTTTTCTAATGTGCAGTTTCCAAATAGTGTATGGCAACAATAAGATATTTAAAATGTCAGCTTTAATTCTAATACACTATTGGGTTATAAAGACGGCTGTTGGTGTGGTGCAGAAAACACACTTGTCTATCAGACCAGGCCTGTTCTCACCACTGGTAACAACACTATTGTTTCTGTCATTAACAGGTCACGGGGTGATTATGTTAGCATGGGGCTTGTTACTTCTTTTAAACAAGTTTGACCATTTAACTGGGATTATTAAATTGGCATACCAAATTGAGTCCCGATTAGGTTATTCTAATTCCAAAATTAAAGTGGCTTTCTAGCTTAGTTTAAATCTCTGCTAGAGTAGATTAGGATAAACAAATGGGTTGATTGGGGAGCTATACCGGTATTACACTGTGATCTGCAATAGATGTTTCTGCACACAAATGTTCTGGGTTTAAATGCAAATGGTTTCCTGTAGTTTTCTTTCTGTTTTGCTGCCTTCATTTTTGTTCCTCCAGAATATCACGTTGTGGTTTCAATTTTAGACTTTGCGTCCTTTCATTTATCTCCTAGCCAACTGTGCTCCATTATAAATGACAGGTAACTTGTTTGAGGTACGGCGTTAGCTCATCAGACTCATTCCTTTTAGTTTTCCCTAACAGGCTTTCTTGCTACCATTGTATCACTGTCATAGAAGCACTGCAAAATCTGCAGATGGACAAATTATGGAAACATTGAGCAGCTCTGTCTTTACTAGACTTCTTTGGTTTATTCTTTCGGAGCAGGCTGAATTGCCTTATAGCAGATGCCATGGAGCATTAAGCAATGTTCACAGAATATCAGGAATTTTGCAGGTCCATACGCTAACAGCTCTATAGCAACATATGTTTTCTGATATCTGATTGTGACACTGAAGCATGGTGTTTTTCTTAACTGTGGACAGCAATTGCTGTGTTTAGATTCTGTTCAGTATGTTCAGCTGGTGTTCACTTAACCATGGCAGTAATGTTGTTGTCTCACTGCACTACTGTGTCCAGTGGCAGATGCTTCATTCCCGTCCGATTGTCTTACACACGGATTGTGCAGGTCACTGTACTGCATCTTTGGTGATAGATGCTTCTTCTACCTGCTTGTATTCAGTGATGACATAAATGTGTATCAATTTATCATTGCAAACAAGAGAAAACTGTTTATTTCAAAATATAAAATGTCATTTTAACTTATGTGCTTTTAATCACTTCCTCAAGATTGCAAAGCATTGTGGTTTGTGGGTCACTGGCAGGGCTTGTGGAACAGACTTTACACCTTCATTACTGACACCAATTGATGGCAGCCTCAGCTGGCTGGCCATCTTGTCTTTTACCTACAAGAGTTTCCCCACTTTTAAAACTATGACTGTATCATAAAGGCCATGACTCTTCTATCAGTGGCAAGGTCATTTGCTCAGCAGTGCAGCTGGGAAAAAAGTCCCTGTGTGGCCATACACTGAGTTACACAGACGAGGGGCAGACTGTCGAGTGCAATAAAGCTGCTGTAGCTGTCTTGACTTTAATGGAGCCATTGCCAGCATACATCAGCCAACAATGTGATGCGTGGACAGGAGGGAGATGGAGTCTCTTGTCTTCCTATCAGTCCCACTTCAGAAGATAGAATTGAGTTGGCACATGTATGGAAACAGGGCTGGTGATGTCTGAGAAAGGCCTGAGACTGCGTCTGGACAGACACAGAGTCAGTTATCATTGTGCCATCATAATGGGAGGGCTCAGCACAGCTCACAAGTGAAAATGCAGTAGAAGGACATGGGCTGTAAAAGAGGAAGAGGGGAGAAAGAAATTCAGTCAGTGCTTTATCAGCTCTGCATGACATGGTCCTAGATTAATAGGCTTACTAAGTATATCCATGATGCAACAGCTCTGCTCTCAACTTTGTAAACTTTGTCAGAAGTTTTCGTCTGTGACTAATGGGAATCATGACATGTAACAATCCAATTGTATAGTGTAGGCTGTTTTCTCAGATTACTAGACTTGCCCTTTACCAGGCTTTGATTTATGTGGACCTAGTAAGAGAAGGGCAAGAACAGTCCTTTGTTTGAGCTATGAAAGAAAAAATTGTATGGGACAATTTACAGCTTGTGCTTTGTTGCTGAAAAGGGGTTTTGTAAATTTGTTGGAATAAATATGCGCAAACACGTGAAGCAAAATCAAAATGCACTGAATTAAGAGTGCCTTTTAAATTAATGGCTATTGAGAAGAAGATATGGGTTGTTGTTTTAGTTGATTCACAGTAATTATTAAGATCATATTTTGTGGTTGAGACACACAAACACGGCTTGACTGGTGCGGCCTCTTATCTCGAGAGTACAAAGAGCAGTGTCTGTTCCGATCCAGCAAGCACAGCTCTGGCAGCTCTGGCAGTTCTCTGCGTAGGTAAGTAAACAAGGCATGAGCGAGCCCAGCAGAAGACAGGCAGCATGGTGCGACAGAGCACTCTGTAAGATGCTTAGACGGAAAATACATTAACAGCATGCCGAAGGAAATTTTTTCCTGTCCTTGAAAGTGCTTTTTAGATTGCCGCAGGCATATGAAAAAAATATCTTGGTGGGTTGAGGATTTTGGATTTTGTATCATGATTTGCAAATGAAAACATATTCCTAGCCTGGTGGGTTTTGTCAATGATCACATGAACTCAAAAGAACAGCTTGTCCTATAGTAACGCTGATTTATTTTACAAATATTTCTAATTACCTGTGGCTTTACTTTTATATATTACAGTTGGTACCTTCCTCCTCTTCTAGATTTTGACACTTGCTCAGCAAGAGTCACAATTTACACAAGAGTTTATCAGCTTTCACCAGATTTAGAAAATTTTTGTTTAGGAAACTAAAAAGGTACTAGTGGCAATTTGTTGTTATAGTTACCAGAAAACTAGTAAGTAAAAAAGACCTCACTTGGGGTATTTGTTTTGTTGTGTATCATTTCACAATTTAAAAGTGGATTTTTGTTTATTGCTTTACTAGGCAAATTCCATTGTTAGTATTAATTTTTATTTGGGCCATATAATTTTGAAGCATTTTTGAAACAGCTGGAGTTCAGCACTTGTAAGAACTTTCCATCCTTAAACCCAGACTCCTGTTACAGCTGGCACTCTTCCATGTGGTTCTCTCTCATATGACTCATTTCATATCCTGATGCAGCCTAAATTTAATCAGAGTTTTGGGGTTTTTTGTCCTGCTATCCTTACTGGAAACCTGACCCAGAGCCTTGCTTTCCTGATAGGAACCTTCTGATTTCTGGGATAAGTATATTCCTGGCTAATTTACACCCATTTGTTGTTGTGCCACCAGAGTTCTTTAATGGAGGTAGGTAGTTTTATTCCTGGGTTCTTAAACCTCATTCCATCTTTAGGGACAAATTTGTCTCCTTGGAGCTCATTTTAGTAATAGTTCCTTTCCCAAAGATAGACTTTGCATTCTACCATTATCCATGTCTGTTCCGCTTTGAATTAATCTCCCTGGTGCAGGAGTGAGCACATTGTGCAGAAGGTGTGCATCTTAGCAAAGTGACATTAATGCTTCCTTATTTCTTTTGGGAACACCTCACTTCACACATTAGCGAGCACTTCTCTTTTTTTTTCATATCTGTGGTGCACTGGTGGTTCATAGTGAACAACCCACCTGTTTCTCCCTTCCGTGGAGATCCAAAGACTGCAATTATTCTCTGGCAGAAAAATCTGATTATTTCATAAATCCATGACCCTGTGTTTTGTATGTTTGATCCTTTCCCTAGGTTTCCCAATCCTCATCACAAATGTGTGATACTTCTTACTTCATATCAGCAAACATTCTTAAAATATTTCTAGTGGACCTTGCCACTGTGCTGCGGTCATTAGTGAAAATGTTTAGTGATTTTGGTTCATAGACAGAACTACTATTCCCTTCTGCCTGTTACTTCTCTTTTTGGTTTGCACTGAGAGGTTGAACCTTGGGGGATTCAATTCAGACCTCAGCAGGAATCAGGATCTCAATGCCGTCATCCCAATCCCCATGCCAGTCCTGATCTACCAAGCAGAATTGACACTTCAGCTGTCACTGACATCCACTGGAGGTTCCTGACCATACACAAGATTTGTGCTCAAGTGAATGGAGTCCCCTGTCTGAGGTAGACAAGCCTTGGTGTGTAACATATTTCAGCTACTAAGTAAAAATTGCAGATTATCCTGTTCTTATTTAGTGCTCTGTTGCTGATTCGTTAGGGTTTTTTTTTCAGTTGTCCATAGTGAATTCTGGAACAGTTTATGTTTGATACAAAGAGAATGCTGTTCCAGTGATCAAATGTTTCTATAAAAACACAACGTTTTATTCCTTCCCTTCTGCTGTGAGTACCAGGCACAGCCTGTTGATGAATTGAGACCAAAGTGAAGTAGTGAGACCAAGACACTGGTTAAATTCCAGCAGTCGTTAATGGAAAGTGTTACTGCTCTGAGCTTGCATGCTTGATGTTTTATCCTTGATAGCTTTGTGGCTATAGGCAGAACCTTGGAGATTCATACTTTTCCTGACTTAGTGTATAAACTTTCAAAGAGACATTTGACAGACCTCTGACAGATCTGGGCTTTAGTTTTTCCATATGACATGTTATCTATATCCCAGGCTAATAATAATGCACTATATCCTATATAAGCTTTTTTTAACTGTGAACTCTTCAGATCTGCCATTCTGCATGGTGTGAGTATGTCATCGCTATAGTGTCGGAGCAGCTTTGTGCGTTGCTAACACAGGTAGCACCTCTCAAGCGTGACTAACCCTCCCTCGCTGTGGAGGGGAAGTGCAATATGCCTGTTGTTTTGATCTGCTGGGGGTGAGCAGGGAGTGGTTGCTTGCAGGCGTGAAATGTACCCCCTGCTTCCTGTATCTGTTAGAAGAGGCAAGTGTCTGAAGTCTGCGTTGGAGGGCAAGGTGTTTGGGGTTTGCCATAGTCAAGAGTTTTTGTATGGGATCTCTCCATAACTGGAGAGGCCACTGTGAAAGGTTTTTCTCTTGTGAAAAGTGTGCTAGCTTCTGGGCTTAGGTTTTTTGGTATCTTGAAGAGAGGACTTTGCGATCATGGACTTGATTCAAAGCTCTACGAGACAGCAGCACAGACAGCAGGTACTAGGTCATTGACATATTTTATTCAAACTTAACGGGAAGGAACTTTTTTGTCAACAAGCTATGGTAAAAAAAAAAAAAAAAAAATTTGAGTATATATTGCACAATTTTTGCTCTGCCGCTAATAGCATTTCTAAAAGGCGGACTACCTGGGCCAGCCAAAGGCTCATTGGTCTGTCAACATGATGGCTAGTTCTGCATTCTTCTGCCTACCACCCCAGCTAAAAGTGTTTTGTCTTGCTTAAGTAAGTTCAGTTTCAAGTAATTCATGTCAAGCTAGCATTGTTCAAACAGAAGGCCACTAGTGGTAGTGGCCTGGCTTTATGAGGTGAAGGATAGATGGAGGGATGAATGAGTAGAGTTTCTGCAGGAGTTTTTGTCTGATTAGTAATGTGTTCTGTATATTAAACATATCATGGACTTTCTTACCCTAATGCACGAACAACAAATGCACAGGAATGCCATATGTATCCACAGCTGCAGAAGATAACCCAGGCTGTTATTAGTTATTAATTTAATATGATCCTCTAATCAAAGATTATACAGTAATGCACAAAAGAACATACACAGGTTTACATTTGGTATTTTCTACCTTGAAGCTTTTTGTCACATAATCTAAGCATGGGTTTAAGTTTTTGAGGATGTATATGAAAAGGTTTTTGATTATTTGGAGGAAAGCATTAAAGGAACTCTGAGCTTGTCATGTGCTTAGGCATAGCCTCCTATACAGCTTCAGGGACTGGGCTTGCTCCTTCAAATAATAATGTCTTGTACATCTGAGTTCATGAAGAATTCAAGATTAAAGGTCACATATGAGCCATCTTCATACTGGGATAGTTTGTTGATATTAAAGCACAATTTTGACTTCTTATCCTCCTAATGAAATGGTGTTGCACACATCACATTGCAAAACTCTGGTAATTTCATTTTACTGTAATTCATAAAGAGAATAATAGGCAAACAACAATGCACTGGGGTGTTTTATTAGGAAATTGAGGGCCATCTTCACTAGTTTTTCCAGATAGCTTTTCTTCTTCCCTTTGTGTTGTTTTTCAGAATCACATTGCTTTGGTACTATCTCACTTCTGCAAAAGGCAATTTTGTTAAATGTATTCCCAAACGCACTGATGAAGTTATAACTGTTTGGCAAAGGCTTGGAGACGAAGATGCTGCTGTGAAAAATGAGCCTTGTCAACAGAAAACTGATTTGTGATCACAAAATGTGGACAATGTGGTCGATGTATTTTCTGTTTGTCTCCCACTTTCAGGTGTATCCACTATGCCAAGGGAGTTGTTGTATGTCTGAAGCATCTATGGACTCCTTCAACTCTTCTTCACTGTCCGATTATATCAGAGCAGAGGCTTTTTTCATCTCTCAGTCATATGGCTTTGTCCAGTGTTACTGGATATCCTCGGGCTTTGTGGCTGGCATTCTGGGATTTGAGCACTCAGGGATTTGAGCACCTACTTCTTTTTTGTGTATCTGTACCTGTCTCTACCTCTGTCTCTCATCCATGCTTATAAAATGGGAGAAAAGCAGAGTCTAGACTTGAAAGAGATGTTATGAGGAGAAATGTGTTGAAGACTGAGAGTTTTGGAGTAAGCTGTCAAGGATTTAATAGATAAAATACGAATTTGCTCTAGACTGTTTGCAAAATAAGGTGTAGCTTGTTCTGTACTAATAGTTGCATGGCATTTTGGCACGTATTTGAAAAGCTGTTGTTCCCAGTGTCTGCTATGAGATCATATTATTTCCTTCTCTTAACTCATAATACATTTACCCTGCCTGTGATTTATGTAGGAAGGAACAAGAACTGAAGCACTTACATGGGGGAGAGGATGGGTTCCTTGTATGCCAGAAATGTTAAAAGCTGAATCTTCAGATCTTTAACCCATAGGATAGTATTTCTAAAGAGGACGCCTTAAAGCTATTTATATTTATTTATTAGTTTTACTACTGTGTTATTTCTACAGTGTTTAACAGCAGCTGGTATCTTCCCATATGTTACAAGTTCCCGGAGACTTTATTTTAGTTCCAGTTGTTCTTTCATAGAGATGAGCAGGGTATCTGGGCTTCTACAGCAGAGACAGCAGATCTGTTTTAGCCAATGAGCCATTTGTTTATGCTAGCCTAGGAAATTATGCTTTCAGTTAAATGGCAGCAGCTTATTTATACTTTCACAACATTAGCTGTGTTCTTAAAAAGTGCAATGCTTGCTTTGTTCTAACGCATTTGTTTGATAAACAACAAGTTAAATTTGAAAAACAACAAGTTAAACAGGTTACACATTATGTGTTGCTTTGATGACAGATTTGGAGTTTCCTGCCTTGGATGAAGAAGCAAGGATTAGCCTTAAAGATGTAATTCCACCTCTGCCATCCAGTTTAATGCAGGAGGGGAAACAATCCTGTCTTTGCAAGGGATTCTAGGAGGCACCTTTTCCAAAGCAGAAAAGCTGCACTCCAGATGCTTAGATAAACTATTGGGAGTGTCTCTTCTTTTACAGGCAGCTGCTAAGAGCTAGGAAGATGCTGTCTTTCCTTGTTGCCAATGACTATGGAGTAAGAGGTGACTTCTCACGTGTGTGCCATTTTTGTATAATCTGAATTTCATTATATTGCCTGGGCTGAACATCCTGCAGGTCATTAGGAAGGGTATGTAACATAGGAAGGTTTAACAGAGGTGCAGGCAAAGAGAGTCCCTGTCCTTCATATAGATAGTATCAAGCAAAATGTCACACATTAGTAATGTTCCCTTGCTACTTGGGTACCCTTGCAAGAGAAACACCACCTGAAGAGTAAGGCAGGGTCCTAAAGCAAATATCACATTAAAAGCGTTCAGTCCTGAAGGCTGAACTCTTCCAGTGAGCCCTGATGACCATCTGCTTTCTCACTACAAACTTAGTAGCCAGGCTTTTCCCTTTCATGTTATTATTGCACCACGCATATACTCCTGTGATCTGTGCAAGCTGTATCTCTTGTGTCAGTAGGAAGGTAGCCCTCTAACCTCTGAAAGTAACACCAGCTTTCCTAGGCAATTACTTTGGCCATTTTGTGCTAGAAAATGGTCCTTTAGTACTGTGCTAACTTTAAAAAGATATGCTTTTAAATTACACAAAAGGAAACTTTACAAGGTAACGAGCAGAGGTGAAGGGGACAAAAAGATAATAAATATAAGAACAATATTAAGACTTCAGCTCTCTATGTTCTGCATGTAACGGAGCCAAAACAACAAAAAACTCCCTTCTCTCCGTGGCACAAGACATCCTTCAGACTGGCTTTCTTGTGCAGCCAGTGTAAGAGGATTTTAGGTATAGCAGAAATAGACTTATGGAAAAAGGTGTGAGTAGCCTCTAATTGCCAACATCCTTGTTCAACTCTGAGGCATTCAAAACGGGCACAAGCCAAAGTCACTGCAGCCGAGTCCAAACCTGTGTTGATTGTCACTTGTGTAGGTGTTAGTGCTGAACTTTCCCACCTCCTGAAATGCAGGGGGGCTTTTGCTTTGCAAAGTTTCATGCTGTTGCAGTCTGCCTGAGATTTCCCTAGTCAAGGGTTCATGCAATCAGGGGCAAAGCTGTGCTTCCAGGCCAGCAAAAAGTGTGGAAGGTGTGTGCTTCTGGGAGGTGTCTTTCTAATTCTTCCTGATGGGAAGGTGAATGAAAAAAAAGATAAACATGGATATTATTATGCCTTTTTTTAATAGGAGTTTCAATTAAAGAAATACATGCTTAGGAAAGCATAACAGCTTCATGCACTGCTTAAAACCTGGAATGAATATAAACACTTGCAAAACACACTTCATAAGCTTTATAAGTCAGAAAATGAAAAAGAAAATGGCATTAAAAACATAATTAAAAAAAAAGCCACACTAAGGCAAAGAAATTCCAATTAGAAAAATACCCAGTGTCAGAGGGGCAGCACTGAATGCTGTAGGATATCTGAGCCCCAGCTGACAAAGAGTTTCTAATTTAGGGCCAAATTAAGCTCTCATTTATGCTGGCATGTATCCCCAGGAGCTCTTTTCACTTCGTCAGGGTACTTGAGTCTTACCCCTATGCAGCTGAGACCATAAATGAGCCCTTAAGAAGCTTTTTGCTACTGAGAATTCTTTCAGAGCCTTATCATTATTTAAGATCTTTCCTGAATAATGAACAGGCAGAGGAAGTAGGGAGAAAAGACTGGCAGGCATGAACCTGCCATTATAAAACAATAAAATGTCCTGAAACTTGAGTATTCCAACTTTGTTACAGATACTATTTAAGTAAGTCCTTATAGTTATGTGCAACATTTAAATCCACTAAACATTGGAACTCCAGAAACTCCTATTATTAAGAGGATTAATGGACTCAATTACAACATATAGAACTATTATTCATAGGGAGGCTTTTCAAAATTGTCTTTCAGTAACATCTTTCCAAGTTTAAGTAAAACAGATCTCTACAGCTGGACATTTATGTAATATAGTAAGTATGTTACTTATAAGTGTGACCTTCAAACAATAGCTATTATGGGCATGTCTCTTGTGGTTAGCATGATAAATGATGTTGTGCTGCCTAATTAAATCAATACATCTCATTAGTGTCTTGCAGTTTCTGAATTTCTTGTCACTCTTCAGTCCCGTGGATCACCTTCCGTATCTGCTTTCCTCAGATCAACATGCAATTTTTCCACTCTTCTTTCTCTACAGACATAGAGCAATTCCAGTACTCTCCATCTGAAGGTATCCTTGAGAAGTATATTTAGAACATCCAATAAGAGCATTGTTGAAAGGCAACCAGTAGTGCCTCCCACTTCCCTGTTAAATTTATTTTCACGATTTCACAAATGAAGAACCTCTTATATCTTTTGGACTTGAGTTATAATTGTGTTAATTCAGGGAGAGAATGGGTGCTGAGAGATGTTATATGAAAGAATGTAAAGAAACTTTCAAGGGTTTTTGCCCTCTTGCAGCACTGACAAGGATTTGAATTAAGAATATGGTGAACAATGTTGTCCCTATGCATACTGTGTCTGTCTCTATGTCTCCACAATAGAGAAAGCCTTTTTCTGTTCCCTTCTTGACTTTTGCCATATGAAATACCTAATAAAAAAGGTTTCAAATTTTTCTACAACAAATGTTTTTTCCACAAAGATAATACCCTAAATATCTCTTGGAATATGTTAATTCTCTTGGATATTTTTCACCTTTTTTTTCCACTAAATCATATTTTCAATACCACCTCGGGATAGAAACAAAAATGTTGTTGTTTATGGGTTTTGTGTGCTATTTTAAATCCTTTTAAAATTTTGTCTCTGCTTTTAAATCCATATTTACGAGTTTTTTCAGAGGCAAAGAAAGGGAAGACAAGGGAAGAAATTTCTCCACTGTTAAGCATTTCTCTGGAAAAGCTTGAAAGATGCAAGTCTCTACAACAGCTGACCAAGTAAGATGTGACAAAAAAAGAGCAACTGCCAATGTTTTAGGCAAGCCTAGCAACAGCCTGTGTCTGGATAGCTTGTTATGATTCAAGTGTATGTTTTAGTAGGGGAACAACAATGTTGATTTGAATGTGCTGAATACCAGGAATTCCCAAACAGAGACCTTCCCAGCTGCAGGCGAACACCACCTCTGACTTTGATGCTGTAGTATAAATGCACTTGATCATCACACACTAATGCCTTTACACGTGGACCTGCCCCCATCCCTGCAGCAGGGATGCCAGGAGGTAGGAACACAGCCTGGCTCCTCCCTGGGACTCCTGTCTTGCCTTTCATGATTTGTAATGAGACAACAGGAAGATCCTGGAGTAGAAGCAGAGACAACAACCCTCTCTGCACCCCTGCAGCCGCTAACTCCGGTCCTCTGAGCTGTGGTGCAAGTGGGGAGGGAAAGATGAGGAATAATCAGCCTGACCTGTAGACGTGCTGGGATGGAGGGCTGCCAGGGGAAAACATTGTGATGATTACACCCACAGCATTTTGCTCAAAGGCTTGTCTGGGAAGCCTTTTGCAGGTAACGGAAATCTGCTTTCTGCTGAGCCTAGAGCTCTTATGCAGGACTTTTCCTGCCGCCTTTGCACTAGATATATTAGGTATGTTAGTAAAAGCACTGGATATAAAAGAAGTCCTCAGATGGTGTTGCTTCATCTACCACTAACCTGTCACATCGTGGCTTGTCCTGCAACAATCTGGGCTGCATTCAGAAATCAGCTCGTTATACAGAGGTGATACAACACAGCTTTCACCCATCCTGTTTCTGAGGCTAATAGAGCTGTCAGCTCCCCTGTCATTCGCTTGTCATCCCACCCAGAAACATACAGAAAGCCGGAAAGTAAATAGGTCATCCCAAGAGCAGACTCTTGAAATAAAATACACCCATATTCAAATATACTTGCAAAGTAGGTTGGACTTTTCCCTTCAATTGTTATTTGTACTGAATTTGCCTTTTGTTCCATAGAGAGTCAATGTGGGTTGAAAATACAATATTTTTCAGAAAAATATCTGTTACAGGTGCCAAAAGCTGTTCTGTTGTCAATCCTTTGTGGTATTTTCATGGCATGTTTGGAAAAAGGTTTTTTCTCTCTGTCTACTTCAGTTGCCTTCAGCCCAGCATTACCATCACGTTCAAGGGATGATAATGACTGTGTTCACTTGTTGCATTAGACGTTTGTGCCAAGGGTGTTTATGAATGTTCTACCTGATTTTAAAGACAAACTTCAGTGCCTGGAGACACTTTCACATTAAAAGCAATTGAGTCACCATAGCAGGGAAGGAGAGGTTCAGCAGGTAACGAAGCACTCAGTCAAGAAGGTACTTGTTGGCTAGTAAAGTACAGAGGATGACAGCTGGTCTGACAAAGTGACATTTGCATCTCTGGAGAAGTGAGACTTTCTTAATTTAACTGGAGAAGTGTCAAGATCATCTGCTGAGTAAGTTAAAAGGAAGGAAGTTTCAGATGGAAGGAAAGAAAGTTTCAAGAGGAAAAATTAAATCTACTCAGCGCCCCTGGAAAGGAGATTAGTTATAGACATTGCTGTGGAGGAAAGGTTTTTCTCTAACGAGTGCAGCCTGCAACGCGTGACACACAAGGAGACAGCATCCCTGACATGCCAGAGCACCTGCTGCAAATGAGCAGGATACTGAATAAGAAGCACCTTTTATACTTTCTCTTGTAAGGAGGCTGAGTATCACCTTCTTCACTATGCCTTAAAACCCCTTTGTTACTGCTTTCTCTATTTTGGAGGCTGTAAATAAATACTCCTGCTTGGATTTTGCTTTAACGCAGCTGGAGTTAAAATACTTGGTTAAAAACAAGACATTCCTTGCCGAAGGCTGCCGCAGCCTTAATAGGCAACTGGGGAGGTATCTCCTAGGGGTGAGGAGGGGATGTCACCTCTTCCCGCAGTGAGGGATCGCTACTGAGGCTCTTAGCAGGCTGCTGATGAGCACACCTGAGTCTCAGTGCTCCTGAGGGAATTTGTCACTGGTGCGCTTGAGGCATGCTGTGTTTTTATTTCTCTCAAAGAGAGTGAACCTCTGTGTTAAGGGTGAGTTATCTTTCTCCATTTCTTTCTTTGTTCATGAGTAGCTCCTGGTTTTCTGGGGATGCAGGTAGATTACCAGCAATCGTGTCAGAACGTTTATGAGCATCATACTCCCACTTTTAAGTCATAAAGTAGCAAAGGGAATTATTACTGCCACCTCTTAAGCAAGGCAAAAAAGGCACAGATGTAATAATGCACCACCCTGATTATTTACCCGGTTATTTTCACATTCCTCTTTTTGTTTTCCCAAGCAAAAAGCAGCACTCCCTAGCAACCATTTTAAAGCTGAGGGCATGCTGAAAGTGAGCCTGACAAATGAACGTGCTGTGGCATGTGGGACTGGTGGAGCAGCCGTGGTGGAATTATCAAGCCCGTGCTGCACCCAGCCCCACCGGGCTGCATCCCCAGGTGTCACAGGGATGGGAAAAATGCAAGTGGCCACCTGAGCTAGTGAGTGAGAGGTGCTCAGGAGATAGGCTCCTGCATCCTAACAACAACTCTGAACCCTGTCCCAGCGTTAAGCACTATACTCTGTCTTTATTTGAGAATATTAGGCTTCCTTTATAACAGGAGTGGAGAAGTAAAAGTCCCAGTTTTGAATGCTAAGTGGGCAGAGCACTTACCTGGAATGTAGAAGGCACAGATTCAGATCCCACCTTTGACTGAGGAGGATTGCCGGTCAGTGTGTGATGAATAGACTCATCACCAGGACAGGGGTACCTAAGACAGGGTGCTTTCCAGATATAGGGCTGCCTCAGTGGTATCATCTAATGGCTCGGTGACAGGTGTGGCTCTGCTGTGCCAGCCATGTAGTCCTGCCCTCTTCTCCGTACCAGCTCTGGTGGCTTTCTGACCACGCATCACGCTGCTACAATTCGGTAATCAGAAGACTTCCACCTTGCTTTTGTTGGTTTATTTTCTCCTGGAAGGGGAGAAAAGAGGAAGACAAAAGCGCTGAAGAGCAGGACTGACTTCCTTGAGCATCAATGACTGATTGGACTGACCCAGCTCTACCACTTATGATCACACGCGTTAAAGCTGCTCTGTATCTTATGGAACTCTAAAATACACCCTGAGCTTGAGAAAGACTATTTAGCTCATAGTTGAGATGCTCATCTATGAAAGATGAGACATGGACTTTCTTATCTTGCCATGTATTTCCCACTGTAATTTTTTTTCATTTGAAATCATACTGAGCTGATTTCAGCTGTTTACCTGTCATATACAGTAAGAAAGATTCTGCAGTGTAAGAGAATTAGCTAGGTCTCTCAAGCAGAAAAATGGAGGATTGATTGTGTTTTATTTCACACTGTACAATCTTCAGTTAGGAGGTAAACTAAGAAAGCTGGGTGTTCCTTTCCAAACTCAATAACACATACACTTTTGAGGGACTTCAACAAATGTCCTGGTTACCTGCTTCTGGCACGCTCCCTGTATCACTTATGAGTACTGAGCTGGGTAACTGGAAGTCTTCATATTCTGATCTGTCACTTTGTGCTTCAATGGATTCTGCTAGCAACAAATGCTACTGAAATGAATCAGCCCTTGGAGGAGATGCATAGGAAAACAATAAGGCAGTGTAGGTGTCAAGTGTCTAGCCAAGAAGATATTACTACCAATACCCACTAAATAAAGTGTCAAACCTGTCAGTGGGACCATCAGGCAGAGAAGTTAAAAGGTAAAGCGATCAGTGTAGCTGACTTCTAGGTGCATCTTCTAGATCTTATTAAAAATGGTTGTCACAATTCTTGGGGATATTTACAGGAACAAAGAAAAAAGGCTACATAAATGCTGGATTTTTCTTCAGAGATTTTTTAAATTCCAGTCAAAACTTGCTATTTCCCAGATCCATTAGAGCTGGCAGAGGCTGTGTGTTTGAGAACCATATTCTGTCCATCCCCCCATACATTGTTTAGAAATTTAATGAGTGATTCAGAGCACCCACTATCTGGTATCCATGGTCATGGCTTATTAGACATGCAGTGAATAAAATAATTTCGGCGTCCATGGCAGGATGTTTGAACTTGGCCCTAAATCTCTTTGGTAGATTTAAAATCCTTACAGATCATGCAGTATGTCACTTTTTTGAAAACGAGCAAACAAACAATCAAACAGAAAAACCCAACAAATTTTTAACTTTTATGCAAAGATAAATATGATAAAATTATGAAGGAACATATCTTTGTTTTCTGGTTACTGAGCCCCAAAATAATACTCACCAAGTAATACATGCTAACAAGTTACTTTACTCTGAAGATAGTAACCGAGCCCATTGAACATTTAGTCTTCATGATTCCAGTTATATTGTTACTTATACTTACTGGACTTATTCCTACCGAGTTTGTCCAAAATGACGTGGTAGCACCCAGATATTCCACCTTTCTTTTTTTTTTCTTGACTGTGGCTGCCTCTTTTCCATCAAGGCACAGTTCTGTTTTGTTATTAAATCAATGCTTATTCTATTTCCTCATTGTTTGTTCTGTTTCTTTTAAGGTTCTGCAGTTGAAACAATAATACTTCATTAGTGCTGGCATTAAAGGGAAATTGCCAGATCTAAAATTATCCATTATTGAAGCAGTATAAACTCTCCTGCTTCAGGACATTTATCTTGGCTTTGAGCAGCCAAGTTGCTCTGTAAGAGCCAAATTTAGGATTTTGGGAACTTCCTTTTGAAGCAGTTTGCTCTGACTACTCTTGGAAAGAAGTGAGCTGACAGTTTTCATGTAACAGAAAAATTGTGTTCCTCACCAAAAAGAGCTCACCCTCCAAAACAAACATTGGCCAAGGAAACTTAGGGACTCTGTGTATTTCTGCACTTGCTTCGCTGTACTTTAGCATATATAAAGCCATGCAAGAGTTACATAGTAGGTTTCATTCATATTAGATAGTGAGACATCATCAGCTGATATTGCCCGTATATTTAGTTTTAAAGTATGTGTTAGAAATGCAGACAGTCTGGAGTATAATAGAGTCAAGTTCTGTTTATTTTTGGTAAGGTGACTCCAAATCATATTAGGAGCTAGGGAAACATCATCAGCTCCTGAGGCAGTCACAGTAACGATAGCTCTATCAGCACTCATTCACCATTTTAAAGAACAAAGGTTAATAAACAGGAGATAGAATATTTATTCTAATATGTGTCCCTTGGGTACTAAGTCATCTTTAATGAGAAATGAGGTAATTACCAGTTCTGTCACCTTTCGTCTCTCAAATACACTTGAAACTGTTTAATATAAGGCCCATGTTGTTCAATGGAAAATAAAGACTTATAAATTATTGTAAAGCATTGCAATATCACTACATTAATGTGAAGACAGTGAAGCCTGAATATCAAAGTATATATTTAAAGGTGATTTGAACATCTTTCTTTTTTTTTTCATTTTTTCAGAGTGGGATGAGATGTCAGGATAAAAAAATGTATCTGTTGTTCTGCCCTGTTATTACCCTAATCATTACAGACTACACAGCTCCTCAAATTAGGGGTATTTTGGGTTTGAAATTGTAAGCACAGTGAAAGAATTGGACTGTGGCCAATTTTGGAAGCATGAATTTCTAAATTTGCATCACCGGCCTTATATCCAGAAAGCTTGTGGAGAGTGGTATGAAATCAGCTAGGATGAATTAAAAAATCACAAAGGTAATGCGCATGAAGAAAGAACAAAGAACGGCTGCCACAATTAAAGAAAATGCACATGGTCACACTTCTGGAGGGCTGCAGGTATCATTTTCCTTCTCTTTGCCGTATTTCCTGGATCAAAGATTCTTGAAGTGGATTTAATTCCATGTGCCTTTTTGCAATGTCAGAGGGGTGGAAAGGAGACATGATGTAGATGAGAACCACGTTCTGCAGAATTAGGTTATGGAAAGATAATTGCACAAACAGCCTTCATCCACATGCTGTGCGGTGCAGGCAGGATTTAAATGGTTCAAGTTACATGGAGTCAAATAGTAACTCTCAGGTCACTAGTGGGACAGGGACACAGTCTTCTGGAGGACAGTCTCCCTCAGCCATCTCTGTACCAGCAATGCTGCTTGGAGAGAGCCCCAGCAGCAGTGAGGGATGGGTTTGCTGACACCTGGCTGCTCTTCGTGGGAGTGAGGCTCCAGGCTGGACCCCAACTTTGAGGTCATGGCCTTCCCCTGCAGGTGAGATGGGGTGCGGGGATGAAGATGACACAAAATTTAGTGGCCAGATACTTGTGCTGCCACGTGGAGGGAACTGGACAGGCTGGCGAAATGAGCTGACAGGAGCCTCATGAAGTTCAACACAGGGAAGTGCAAAGTACCTAGGGAAGAACAACCAGGATGGGCTGGGGCCACCCAGCTGGAAAGCAGCTTAGCAGAAAAGGACCTGGGAGTCCTTGTAGACACCAATTTGATCATGAGTCAGCAATGTACCCTTGCCACCAAGAAGACTAATGGTGTTCTGGTCTGCATTAGGAAGAGTATTGCCAGCAGGTCAAGGTAGATGATCCTTGCCCTTTACTCAGCACTGGTGAGGCCACACCTGCAGTGTCTGTCCAGTTCTGGGCTCCCCAGCAGAGACACATGGGACAGCAACTGGAGAGATTCCAACAAAGGATCATGAAGATGATGAAGGGATCAGAGCATCTCACTGGAGCTGGGATTGTTTAGCATGGAGAAGAGAAGGCTCAGAGGAATTTCATCAGTGTATATAAATACCTGGAGGAAGGGTGCAATGAGGACAAAGCCAGGCTCTTTTCAGTGGTACCATGTCACAGGACCAGAGGTGATGGGCACAAATTGAAATGCAGAAGGTTCTGTCTGAACATTAGAAAATATTTCTTTACTGTGAGGGTGACCAAGCACTGGCACAGGTTGCTCAGAGATGTTGTGGATATATTCCGAAGCTGTCTGAACACAGTCCTGGGCAAGTGGCTCTAGGATGAGATGACTTCCAGAGGTCCTTTCCAATCTCAGCTGCTCTGTGATTCTATGAGGACAGCCCATTACTGTTGGAGTAACAGCATTGTTGACATTTGCCACCCAGATAAAGCCAGGAGAACGCTTTGCCTTGAACATGTGCTCAACAGGACAAACCCTTTGTGGCTGTGTTTGCTCAGAATGTGAAATGCCAAGGGCAGAGAGGCTCAAAGTCGGGAGAAGAGGCAAGGGTGCTGGTAAGACAGCCAGTGGGTGCAGGGGGCTGAAGAGGAGGGAAGAGAAACAATGCAAATAACATCCAGATGAGGAAGGGCTGAGTTCAAGTGGCTGATTGGCTGAAGATTTGGGGAAAAGGCAACCAGCAGGCTTCTGTCCTTGGAAGAGTAGTAAACCTGACTGTGACAAGAAACTGTGAAAATGTGCTGAGTGGCAACGGCAGCAGAAAGGTCTGATGGCCCTGTTGGAGCCTGTCACTGGTCAGGACTGCCCCTTTTGCAAAAGTGTCATGGGGATAGGTGGCTTTCCAGGTTCCCACACATGTCTACTCCTGGCCCCAGGGAAGGAGACTTGCAAAGGCAGCAATGGGGACAAAGAGCACTTTTTGAAAATTCATCTGTATATTCACAAAGTTGTGTGCATTTGCACCATCCCCTGCTTTTCTCCACATAAACATTTATTTAGCTTTAAAAAAAGCACTAGCAAGTGGCTGATGGTGTTGTTCTCAGGTTATAGCTGCTAAACCAGCTACAGGCTTTGTTCATTACAGAGTAATGATGGCTTTGTATCTTCTTGTTTGCTATTCAATAATTGTCCTCTTGAGCAAAAGTGCCTATTGACCCGAACAAAATATAATTTTGTCTCCCTTCAAGTTTCCAATTTTAAAAAAACATTTCTCCATTGAACGAGCTTTCTCCAATAGTGATTGTATTTGTTATAGACTGCCCTAGCAACATAACAGTATGGAAATAAGCATTTGAACTAATCCTTTCCGCTTCAGTTCTAATAGGCAATAGTCATTTTTATGTCAACAGCCATCGTCTAGCTTTTCCTTCAGTGCAGAGGTGAAAGAGTTCCTCAGCATCACTAGTGCAAATGATGTGTTTCTCAGCTCCTCTGTGTCAGAACTTTCTCAGTAGCTCCTTGTTCCCATTTACTCAACAGGTATAAATAGCATCTCCTTAAGCATTGGAACAGGCTGCCCAGGGAAATGGTGGGGTCACCATCGGTGGGGTCACCATCCCTGGAGGTGTACAAAAAACATGTAGACGTGGCACTTCAGGACATGGTCTAGTGGGTGTGGTAGTGTTGGGCTGATGGTTGGACTTGATGATCTTAGAGGTCTTTTCCAACCTTAATGGTGCTATGATTCTATGATTCCCTCTGCAGGCGCTGAGGCATCTGCACTGAATTGGCATCTGCTTTCAGTCTCATCCACAAAGACTGTTTTCAGAAGTGCTAGCACTAGTAAATCCACTTAAAGACACAAAAAATTTACAGAGTAATAAATAAACCCACTTTTCTTTCATATTTGAAGGTTTGGAAGGCTCCCAAACCATGGAAAGTTTGGGAGTGTAGTGCTTCCCTCCTTGTGGTGCACTAGCAATTCGCAGTAACTGGGCAATAAACTTCCAGGTAGCCAGGGAAATGCCACAGCAAACTTTCAGCTAATTTCTTGATTTGATAACTTCTCCATACTGAAAGATCAGCAGGTTTATTTAAAACCGCAGTATAATTCTGCACAGCTAACTACTGTTATCAGTGGCTTTGATCCCTTACGAAAACTGCATATAGCACTTCTGAGTGTAATTTGGTGTGGTAGGTTTATTACCTTAATAGGCTGGAGAAAATTTTCAAGACCATTCTATCCAAAATTAGCTGTTTTGTTACATTTAATTAATTCAGATTCGTGTAATTTCAGTGCGGCATAAACAGTTAGATGTTGAGAAATGGAGAACATAAAAATAAAATGAAAATAACTTTTTTTTCTCCAAACCTTATGATTTCAGTTTTGTTTAAAAGACTAGAAATAGCTTCTGCTAAGAACAACAAGTTACTAACCATGTTAATGGCACAGCATAGGGTCAAAATATTTTTTAAAATTTGCAGTATGGTCACTTGGTGCAGGAACTTAAATATTTAGTTTAATATTCCAGCATATGCTTGTTCCACATGAAAGGCCACTGTAAACAGTCCCAATTACTGCTAATTGATTTAAACCTCTGAACTCAGTAGGAAATCACAGATGTTAACTGCTCAGCGATGCACTAAAACTTCCTGAGTTTCTCAAAAAAGAGTTGGCATAATTGTAAGGTATCTTTTTGAGGCCTGGGGATTATATAAATCTGTTCCAGTGAGAGCTCTTCCATGGAAAGCATCGATGTTAGGATTGTAATGCTGTTAGGGAAAATAACTTTATATTTGTTTCAGGACCTGCAGAAAACTGAAGAAAATGTGGAATGTTTTTGTACTACAAAGAAGAGATAAATTATCTTTTTTTAAGACTCCCATGACAGATTCCAGAACCGTTTGAAAGGAAAGCTGGCCATTTTCTTGGAAAACTAAAAAAGATGCAGCACAAAAGCTTGAAAAAATCTAGTCAGCAAAAAATAGGTCTCTTGAATTGATATGCAACACTAAAGCTTCAATTACAAGACAGAGAATACAGGGAAAACGTTCCAGAAGTCTTTGCTTAAAAAAGCATAAAAGTTTGTCTATGGATTCTCTGGGAGCCTGAAGTTAACCGACGGACATAAGTGCATAAGCAGAATGCAATAACCACTTAAATGTAAATGAAGACAAGCTTCAGCAATCAAATTGCTTCTAGAATTATAATGACCTTGTTCCCCTCCTCATCCACAGAAGCTACCTACAGACGCTCTCTGCTGGCTAATCCTCATCTTCATTTCCCTTCATGTGGCAGTTATGATGATGTTCTCTCTAGCAGAACTGATTTTTTTTTGAAAGTTAAAGAAACTCTTTTTTTAAAAAATAAAACACAGTGCTAGTAATAGAAATTCTTTAGTATCATTAGGAATTCAGTAATATCCCAAGCTGATGGTGAATCTTGCAGCAAGAAGTGTTGCAGATCGATTACTGGCAGGTTTCCCAGCAAGTGAGTTGGGAGCTCAGCTTGTATGGTATAAAGCTTGAGGGCATCTCCAGGCTGCATATTATTTTTTGCTGGGGATCCGGGATCCAAAGGGTTGGTGGCCCTGGCACAGCACGGACTAAGAGCAATAGCTTGCTGAGGAAAGTGAGCTGGAGACAACTGAGAATTTGAAATCAGGAGAATTTGGATCTGCTACATGACTGCCATTTTCCCTTGCCTCTGCATGCTGTTTGTAAGATAAAAGAACTATTTGTCCCCTTTGAAGCTTTCTGAAATCCCATTAAGATGTGCTAGATGCCAGCAATATGGTATTCACAGTGCCACCGCAGGTCCCAGGCATGGCTCCCAGCCCAGAAGATGACAGAGAGAGAATCCCTTTCCTAAAGAGTGTTCTTTGAGACAGTAATAAGGGTGTCAGGGAATGAATATGGCTACCCTTCTGCAGCTGAGGTCATGTTAATATCAGGGCAAGTTGATATGACTGACAGAGGTATCTGTCCCTGAGAGCACTGGCCAGAAATGTGTGGCCTAATGGGCAGACTAGCTATGTGAAAAATGTACTCTGGCCTCAGGTGAAGAGGGCACTGCCCAGTTACTGTGGAAGGATTAGGGGATCCTCTCTGCCTACAACTACTTTCCACCCCATTCCAGGGCACAAATCATACCTTACCCCTCCTTCTCACCCTGTTCTCTCCAAAACCCAATGAGACAGTAACAAAATATGTTAGTGATCATCATCCTAGACCTACAGGGTCGCATGCATTGGAGAGCACACTGGGAGTCATCCAGCTCCAAAGGCCCACTCAAGATGGAGCCAACATCCACCAGGTCCCTCAGCTGGGCTAGAGGACAGCCTTTGTGCAGTGGGAGCACAGGCAAGGGCCATTAGCAATGTCAGTGTCCTCCTCCAGCTTGCTCCTCACCTTTTACTTCTTCTTGGCAAGTCTTTTGGGCAAGAGACCTCAATTACTCTGCAGCCTTTTCCAAATGTGTTCCCTGGACTGGAAGACTCCCATAGCCTTCATCTGTACTGTGCTCCAGTACTGGTGTATGTTTTATATTGTGTCCTTCTTATATTGTAGCTTTAGGTATGTGAACTGAAAGAGATCCGTTGTGTGTGTCATTTCCCATCCTCTTGAAAGTACAGATAAGAACCCAAAGATGGACAATATTTATGCTGGGAATAACAGCCTGAGAATCAGGAGTAACATATTTCCCCATGTTGTTATGCGTTGTCCTGGTTTCAGCATTTCAGAATATATTATCCTGCTGTTCATTTAATGAGATTGTACTGGGGTAAAAAGGGGAAGGATGCAGGCATAGTAAATGTGTCTAGCAAATCTTTAAATGCCTGAGTGGTGACGATAATATGAGCATGGGTTTATTGCTCTGCATTTTAGAAATACATTTTTAAAACTTCTCATTTTATTAGGCATTTATTTGCATACAAGCAGTTCTGCCTCTCCTTTCTGTAATTTTATTGCAAGAGTAATAGAGGTTTTGGAAATCAAATACATTTCACTATATTTCAAGGCTCTTCTTAAGCTACTGAGTGATGTCTGATTTATGAAAAGAAGGCACTGTTTGCCTCACCCTCTCTGTATCTGATGGGAAAATACAGCAAATTGAGATTAATATATCCATTCCTTGTCCATGTGGGTAGATATAAGGGACATGCACATTTCAGTCTCATAGAGATTTCTTCTTTCACCTTATATAAGCTTAAAACATATTATTGGTCTTTTTTCATGTTTACCCCTCTGGTCTTATGCTGGATGCTGCTAATGAGATGGTAGGTTTATTGACCATTGAGTCTTCCTTGAGATTGTTCCAATTTCATGTTAGTCCTTTGAACTTGTCTATCATTCCTGCCTTCTTCAAATTATCAGGGGATGGGGAGGGGAGAGTTATCCTTCTCCACTGAATTGGCTAGTCATTACACTGCTTTCAGACTTCTTACCAGTCTTCGCATCTGTTTTTTGGAAAATGATTTTTCAGTCAGTATCCTTTCACTAACTCAAGGTAATACTCTTAGAACAACTCAGATCCCATTATTTTTGTAAGTTATATGTCAATTTTAATTTGAAAGTGGCATCTGAGGTCAGATTTACTGCATACATACACACTTCCCCAGCCCCTACTGTCTGTGCCAGTGGTATTGAGATGGTCTCTATGGAAAATCTTTGGCATTCTGGGTTTAAATTGGTGTATGCGAAGGAAAGGCTTTTGTTCTCTATTCTTTCCAGGCTCCTCTGGAAACAGCAATAGCTGGTGCTGACCAGAGATGACTCTTTTCTCAATTTATTTTTCGTTACCAGACAGTACCGGATGTAATCTTATTAGCCATTTTGCCTTAAGTCAAACTCTGATTACCAGATTTGAAATGTTACTGTGTGGTTTCTGAAACAGTTATTTTTATCAAACCCTACTTAAGCATTGGAAGTAGAGCTGAACAAGCTGCAAAGAGAATATTATGTTGCTAAGAAGCTAAGAAGGGTGTTGATGGAAGATAATGTCTTGTAGAAAACTGAATAGACTTAAAAATAACCTTGCTACATCTGGATACTGGTTTTGTCATGGCATTAGATAGCTATTACAGAACTATATACCGCCTTTCCTGCTGTGAACAAGAGGTGAGAGAAACAAATTTTTAGCCTTTTTAAGATTTCATTAACAAATGGTCATACTTGAAAATGCAGTTCTCTAGATCTTGGCAGTCCTGAAATGCCTGTAGACAGGAATATAAGTCTCCTCAGTGATTTGTGGGGCTGGATATTAAACCTGCAAAATTCTGAACTTACCTGCCATGTACTGTAGGATGAGAGTGCTGGTAATGTTACTGCTCAAAATACCCTCTGCAAGAGCCATACAATTCCATGGTTGTGTAGCCAACTGCAGCCTCCTATCATCAGACTTGTTTACTGCCTTCCAGAAGTGCCCTATACTCAAGAAAAACTAATATCTAGCTTATTTTCAAGCTGCTGTAGCTCCTTAGGCCTTGCAACAATATAGAAATCTTCTCAACCCTGAGAGCAGTTTTAATCTACCCTTAAGATACCAGTGACAGAAAGTAATCACGTAAATGTTATCATACACCTTTTCTTCTTCCAGGTTGCTTGCAAGGGATACAGCTATTGCAAGAAGGGGGAGAGTGGTGGGGCATTCACATCTGCTGGTGCATCCCTGCCGGGGGGGGGGTCCCTGCCATGGTCCAGGTGCGGCTGCCTGCGTCCAGGGGCCTGTGGCATGTGAGGAGCATGCCCACGGATGCTGCTCTTCTGAAGATTTTTCTAATATTAGATTTGTGTTATTAATCTCTGTTCTCCCTGACTTCTGAAAGAAACCAATGAGGAAAGTGAAGGCAAAATGTAAGGAAGTGGCTCATGTTTGTTGTTAAATAGATTAGATCACCTGCGGGAGAGAGAGGAGAATCACACTGGCATGGTGTTATGCAGCGTTTATGTCTGTTTTGCTCTTAAAATCATCAAATTGAGATTACAGAGAAATATATGTGATTCTGAGACATTGTGCTAACTGAATTTCTCCCCAGATGTGTACAAGTATAATGGAATATATCCCTCATGCAAACTTGCATCATTCCGTGTTGAAAAGGCCAAGGAAAGTTCAGATACAGATACATGCTACTAATCCAAAAGCAGAAACCCATGAAAGGCCACTGAAAGCAGGAATGGTGTTTACCTAAAACACTGTGATTAAGCATCATGTTATATTTAATTAAACAAGTTATGGTTTAGGCTTGGGTAACTGCAGTGGGTTCCTTTTTGCCACCAGCCCTGCATCAGCACACTGCCACATGCAATGGCATGCAAAAGTAAGCGTGCAATGGAGTCACGGTGGAGACCTGCAAGACCTCCACCTCAGCTGTGTAGTTCAGTGCTTCCAGCCTGGAGGCCACAGTGTGAGGATACAGAGGACATCATGGCTCATGTTTCTGCCCAGGCTGTTAAGTCCCCGCTGTTGTTGCTGGTTACATACAGACAGGACTGCATGCAATGCTGGTACTGCATAACATACATCAGAAATCTGGGCTGTTTCAGTGCTAATATATCAGAAACCTCTTTAACTTTTCACTAAGCCTTGGTTAGTATTGGTATCATTAGCCTGGAGTCAACAGAAAATACCCTCTCTAAAGAGTTTAGGCATGAGTGAATTAACCTTTCTGAGACTGCAAAGGAACTCGCTTGGACTTGGGGCCCCAGGGTGTGGTTGCCTGGCATGTTAAATCTGGCTGCAGGGCTTCTGATACTGGATCCAAAATGATGAAGCAGATTGACATGACAAACTCAACCTGTGGTTTCAGATTTGTTCCAGAAATGTTGGATGCGCTAACTTTGTACTGAGAAGCTCTACACAAGATCAGGTTTCAGCTGTCCTGTGCAGCCAGTGCTCCCAATTGCATAAAGCTGGAATAAACTCCCCACTGGCCATAGAGGTTATTCTACAGAAATATGAGCATCTTCTATGCCTGCTCTGTATCATAATTGTACTGCTACATAACCCAATAACACATTGATAAGCACTAGTGATCACAGGATCATGGTGATAAGAGGTATGAGCCTGAGATCAAAACCATCTTGAACTGGTTTGTTTTTTCTCTTAGCAGTAGCTCTACTACTATTGTTTCAGATATCCCCTTGCAAAAAGGCAGGGGGTGGAAGGGAGCATTAAAAAATAAAAGGAAAGGGTCAACCCAGCTTTCTGCTGCATGATTATCTTGTGTATTTGTGAGAAAATGATGCCTTGTACTTTCCTCTCTTCTTCCTGATACACAGCTGAATCATTAAGACTCTGCTAATAAAGTCCATTTGGGTTGTCTGTGCAATTTCCTATGCATTTAACAAAGGAAGAAATTCAATCAAGCCTCCATCAGTTAGCTGACCACTGTCAATTGCAAGCAAAAGGAAGCAACAGCGTTCTGCCCAAAAGCAACCCCGGATTTTAATCCATCGTTGAAAGTGCAGTATTTTACACTGCTCTTTTATCTGTCCTCTACCAAAGGCGTCTTTAACAAGAGCTGTACAGACGCTTGTCACAGTCCTGCTGTCTGTTACCTGCCTCTAATTCTTACAGAGCACTGAAATTTATAATGCTACATTAGGCTTGATTCATTACCACTCTCCTTAGTTCACTCACAGCAGTCCTGTTTGTGTCAACAAAACATGAAAAGCACTGCCTCTTACCCCGAGGGGGACCGATAGCTGTGTTCCCTGTACCACAGCCCTGCTTTACTGAAGACGATTTTATCTACAGCTATTTTAGCTCTCTTTCTGCTCCTTTTGCTGATGTAAGTTTAAAGTTGTAATAAGAACTTTTCAGTAGTTTTTTTCTGTTAGGGTTGTTACTAGGGCAAAGCTAAAATATGTGTGGGTCTTTTTCTAATGAATATTCCAAGTTTGCAAATCTTTATGATGCACTTTACCTAATGCCAAGAGGAGGAAAAGGAACACCAGATGATGTGATGCTGCAAAGCTCAGTCTAATTTAGCAGACCAATCACGGGATGGGCTCTGCCAGAAAGAGATTTTCACGCACTCAGACACACTTATCACCTGAGACCCCTTTAATCTCTCCAGTGAGCTAGTGATATTCACTCCAGCTGGTCCCAGAGGTGACCTTTGGGCAGTGGCTTGGCTCCAGCCCATGAAGGTGCTAGCATGGATACTACATGGTGTTGTACATCTGTGTGACAGTGCTGCTCTTGTTACCAGCCTCATGAGGGTCATGATAGCCATGGATCAGCACTGGCTGCTAGGCCTTCTGGCTGTGATGACATCCTGCTACACCTCTGCAATGGTTTCAGATGTGGTCTCCTATCAGGCATTGGTCCATGGCCCACATAAGACTATGCCATGGTTTGCATTGCCCTATCAGCTGTGGCTTGCCATGCTCAGCCCATTTGTGCCATGCACTTTTGGCCCAGCTGAGGCCACAATACTCCCATGTCACCTAAAATTAAACAGATGGATGCAGCACTTGAGGCTATGGTCTAGTGGTTAGGGAGATATTGGGATAAAGGTTGGACTTGATGATCCTGCAGGTCCTTTCCAACCATAACGATTCTATGATTCTATAATTAAGCTTCGCATCTTTTGGGACTCTGGGCCTAAATCTCTCATTTCATCACAACTGATGAAACATATCTATCTATCTATCTATATGTTATTACTGGCTGTTTTATTACAACAGAACAGAGCAGAAGACTGATTAATAACAAAGACAAATAAATAACTCCTTTTTTACTTTCTCTGACACATCATAATTTAATTTAATTCCTGTTCACATTTTCCTTGTCTCTGTTGCAGGGTCTCCTTCTGCTTGACTGGATGAATGCAAGGTTCTCCCAGTTTCTGGGCCAGAGACCCATACTCCAGCTATCATCCTGGGCAGACTTTGGCTTAGTTGTCCAGATGGAGGCCAAGGTCCACTGGCCACATGGGTTCTCATGGGATGTCCCTGGCATCCACCAAAAGTCCTTCTAAACTTAGAAACTTGTGACTGGTCTGTCCATTGGTCTAAAAGAAAGCACGAGAAATACGTTTGTGTAACAAAAAGCATAAAAAGAGAAACAACTGAGAAAGAGCTCAGAAACAAATCCCTTTTCTCTAGTGTGCTTGAGGAACAGCTGGCTGGAAATGATAATTGTTCTCTATTTGGGAACAATAAATTAAAGCAGAGTGAAATAAAGAGAGTGATATTCCCAAAGACCTGGCGAATAATTTAGAAGGCCTTGTAATCACTGTAATTAAATGTATATTAGAAATCTATAACTACAATATGAAGCTAATTTAAAATGACA
This sequence comes from Coracias cyanogaster, assembly GCA_033124195.1. Taxonomy (NCBI): domain Eukaryota; kingdom Metazoa; phylum Chordata; class Aves; order Coraciiformes; family Coraciidae; genus Coracias; species Coracias cyanogaster. Next base: position 67,739 of record JAVSBS010008866.1, on the reverse strand, counting down.
GTTACTTTCTTGCATCACGTACCTCTTCCTAATGATGACTTATATTTGACAAAGTTGAGTTAATGGTGTTTTTATTAAAATGTACTCAGTGCATGCTTGCTGCATGAACCTGTCAGATTTGGTAATGACAACCTTTTCAAGAATATCTCCAGACCTTAGAGGGATACTGGGGCTTCTGAATTAGGAAAACACTAAGCAAATTCACATATTACATTACAAAAATCTGCAGATGCAGGATTTTCCACAGCAGAAGCAGATAAGGAAATGCAAATTTTAGCTCTCCCTATGTGCTTGCAATGTTAAAGGACAATTTTCTGAATTTCAGAGCATGGGTGATCACGTCCATTTAAGAAGTCACTGCCTGTCACATAGCACACTCCTTTCAAAATTTTATTTCATAGCAAAGCCTTATTTCCCTTAATGAGATTCCTAATTAATTGTGTAGTACTATATTGAATCAAAACCTACAGCTTTTTGGAACTAAGGGCCCTAAATTTGAGATCTGGGACCCCAGATCCCCAGGAACAACAGCAGTCCCTGGAACTGCAGCAATAGCATTTCTTGCTCATGAAAACTAATCTTAAATCTTCCAATAAGTGGTTCCCATTAGCAGCTGTGCAGTGGCTGATTATATCTCATTGTAGATTTCTCCTGTTCTGTGTATCCAAGTGTGTGTTTGTCTGAGTGCCTACATTCTTACTGACTTCAGAGATACCTGAAGAAGCTCTGAAAGGACAGTAAGGCAGATAACGCTGTCCTCACAGTGCCACGTGTCTCATCTGCGTGTGTCCCCTGGCATCTGACTCGTTAGGATACAGAGAAGTGGAGAAGATACACAGTGAGCACTCCGAGAGCAAAATTAGCCCTCAAATCTCTAATATCTCAAAATGTATTGCCAAATTCATGTATGTCATAACAGCTGACTGCAACTGCTAAGGAACCTAGCCTATCCCTTATTCTTTTTACTGTGATGTGCTCTAAATAGCTGGGGGCTTTTTGGTTTGTTGTTTTTTTTTTTTTTCCCCCCTGAAAATAGAAGATATATTTCAAATGTGAATTTGGAATGTGTTTACTTTTTTGGACTTGAAACTTTTAATTGCTCAAAATGTGGTACTATGCTGTGTGGTGGGAAAAGAACAGGCTCTGTCTTCTGTAAGTCTGAATTTTTTGCAATGCTTGGATTGGAAGGAACGTGCTGTGATAAAAAGTGCTATGTCTAAGTTGGAAATACAGGCCAGTTTAGTGCTCTGAGGAAAAAAATCTAAGTAAGAATAATGTGGCACGCTTCTGGAGAACTTCCAGCAACTGGCAGAGAGAGAACTGGATCAGCATTTCAGCTGTGAAAATTAAGGTTTCTAATCACTAATGTCCAAACCCTGCTCAAGTGTTTTGCTTGATAACAACTACGTTAAAACAGAAAACACATCTAAATGGATTGCTGAAATGTTTGGTGGAACAGGAAAGAGGAGAGCAGAGGTCAGGCAGACTTTGAGCCTCATTTCTGAAATTTTGAGCTTGATGGAGAGTCTCTTAGGTCTGAGAGATATAGAAGACCAACACCCAAACAAAATCTTTTTGCAGAGGCTTAGTCATGGCTAACATCCAAACTCCCACCCAGCTGCTCACTTCATCCCCTCCAGTGGGATGGGGAAAGAAAATAGGAAAAAGAAACATGAACAAGGAAACACATGGGTTCAGACAAAGATGGGGCACTGCTTGCCGATTACTGTTTTGGGCAAAGCAGACTTGGCCAGGGGAAAATTTGTTTTAATTTATTGCCAATTAAAATAGACTAGAGTAGTGAGAAACAAAATGACAAACATTAACAGCACCTTTCCTCCCCCATTTTCCATGATCAACTTCACTGCTTCACTCCCAATCCTCTACTCTCCAAGCAGTGTAGGGGGTGGGGAATGGGATGTTGCAGTCTGTCCATAACTGCTTCTCTCTGTTGCTCTTTCCTCCAGCTATGAATGTCTGTGCTTGGCATGAGGCAGCTCCTGGGCCAGTTCCCACAGTGACCACCTCTGAAGCTCCCCAACACCCTTGACACCTGCACTCAATGTAGCGTCTTTGCAGTGAAAGGGCAGTTTTTGTGCTTTACTGAACTGAGACAAAGGCTAGAAGCTAATGCTGGTTTTGGTCTCTCATCTCATACTGCGTGGTCACCCAGAAAATTAATGGAAACCCTTGGAAAATTAAAGGCTTGCTGTGCATGGTTAGATAAGAAGTGATGCATGGTTAGATAACATCAGGAATGTCAGCAAATTTCTGATGTCTTACTTCCTGAGAGAGGAAAACAATTAGTAATGAAACACATATGAAGATGCCAGTGGATAAGAAAGAAGTGTAAACATGCTAGCAAGGGCAAGGTTGAAGGTGCAGTGCAGTTAGCAAATGGGAATTTCGTGTGGGAAATGAGACAAGGAACTTCTGTGATTGTGTTAATTCAACTAGCCTGTATATGCCACCATAATGGGCTGGCATTTCTGAATAGCACTTTGCCAGATAGTTGCATGTTGCAGGTACTAATATTGCAGTTTCATTTTGCAGATACTATATTTACTCCAATTACATAATTATGTACCATTATACAAGTCAAATAACTGCATTAGAATTGACAAAATTCTATATATGTGCTCTCTTTCTAATATAATGCTGTCAGAGTAACCTAAACACCCACTGAAATACAGAAATAGGCACATATGGGAATATTTTCCTTCATGTATCCATATGCTTCTACATTTAAATTACTGTTAATTATGTATATGTATGTAATTTCTTTATTACTGTGAACAAACAGGAAGAGCTCTGTTCATTTTTCAGGGAAAAAAAAAAAGAAAAGAAACCATCAGCAAAGTGTTTATAGTATTTTCATACAAATGAATAAAGAAAACACTAGTAGGCATCTGTCAAGATTTATATTTGATGTTTCTCATTTAAAGCTCTGATTTTAAAATATGAAGATTCCTAGAGGTGCAATGGTGTAGGTATGATCTAATGCTCCTTTCACTCTTTCTACCATTTCAGTGCAAATGGTGACTGTACTGACGACATGGACGACTCTGAAGATGTGCAGCCCTTCTCCCTCTCTCTTTGGGGAGAAGTTTTAATAAAATCTGGATAAATTTAGGGATGGATGAGGAGTGAGGGGAAGAGCTTCTTTCCTTGCTTCTCCTAAGACTTGTTTGTGAAATAAATCTATGCTCTTTCTTTTCCAGAGAGGGTCTAAGAACAAGTCCAGAGGGTGTCCCTTCAGAGGTTCTCCAGTTTCTGCCTTCCTGCAGCAGAAGGGGTGGCAGCGGTCACTGAAGGGGTCAAAGCTGGTGGCCCCTGCAGCAAGGTAGAGAGTAGGATGCCCTGTGCTTCTGCTGGAGAAGGAGGAAGAGCAGTACCCAGGCAGGCACATGGTGAAATGGAAAATGCAGCTCAAAACTTCCAGACAAGCCAGTGAGGTCAAGACAGTCTCTTGGAGGTTCCTGTCTGTGGTATATTAACCTTGGCTGAGCACCAGGAGCCCACCAAGCTGCTCTATCACACTCCCCTTTTCCCTCTCCCCCCTCAGCAGAACAAAATGGGAAGGAACGTAAGATAGGAAAACAAAACCCTTGTGGGTAAAACAAGAGCAGTTTACTGATAACAAAGCAAGCAAAGCAAATCCGTGCACTGAAGCAAAGAAAAACAAGGATTTATTCTCTACTTTCTATCAGCAGGCGATGATGGGAAGCTGAGTCGATGTCATGTGGTTTGGAATATCCCTTTGGTCAGGTCAGCTGTCCTGGTTGTGTCCCCTCCCAAGATCTTGCCCACCCCATCCCACCTTTAGGGGGGAATGTTGGGAAGAACCCTGGTGCTGTGCGAACACCGCTCAGCAGCAGTCACAACACGGGTATGTTTTTAACACCATTCTAGCTCCCAACATAAAACACCTCACTATGAGAGCTGCTATGGGGAAAATCAGCTCAGCCAGACCCAATACACTGTCCCATGCTGTGGAGAGCAGGACAACCATTTCAGGTCACATGTGTCCTGTCTGAATGAAGAATCAGGAATTTGACCTACAGCAGATGAACCTGATGCTGAGCCAGTGCATGGAACTCGGAAACAGTCCTTATTGCAATCACTCCAAAGTGGTTTAAAATGAGTTTGGAAAGGTGAAACAGGAGGGGGAAGGAAAAAGATGACTGTGCCTTCTGTACTTGTTGGATTTGTTCAGAGGAGATGCAGGTGGTGGAGCTGCAGCAAGTGGTCACCAAGAAGGAAGAAAGCAGAGCACAGCAAGCCTTCCCCTCTGGCATGGACATTAAGAAAGCAGGCAAGACTGGTAACGCAGCCTTTGAGCTAACATGAGGTACCTTTTAACCCATAACATGTTTAAAGATTAAGCTGCTAAAAATACACATTCCCATGTCTGCAAAATGCAAGGCAAAATCAATTCTGGTGTCACTTCAATGAGGGTGATTTTTTTAAGCTTCAACAGTCAAAGCATAAACGAAGATGCCCTTAATTTCCTCTCAAATACCTTGCCTGCAGTAACGTGTAGTACGAACTATATTCTCTGTGTAGAAAGTGTTGCATTTTTTTCTAAACGCCTTGGTGTGATAGTAAAACTGCAAGTCTTAAGAGCTGCATAGACAGTTTGCTGCAGTGTCTACTGTTTACCTCAGTTTTCTGAAATTTTGAAGTAGAAATCAAAGATTGATGAGATTAGCTGAAGATTCTGAAAGCAAATGGGACAGTAAAGGCAATATGAACACAGCACAGGAGTAAGGTGATTTCCTTACCTCCATTTTCACCAGAAGATACCAGAAAGAGGCTTTCCCAGTCTTTGTCCTTATGGAAAGAAGAACTGGCTCACTCTTGGAAATTAAGGATGAGAAGATGTGCTTGTCAAACCACTGAATGTGACATACACTTTCTGTCCATTTTCTAGGCTATGCAAATCCAAGCTTTAGGAGTCTTCCTAGCAAGTTGGTAGAGACTTTAATATTGCACCCCAGAGGACTGGCAAATGCTGAATACTTTTTCATTTAAAAAGCCCAAGCAAACAGAAAAATGAACAAGTAATAATGGCTTTGGTAATTATGGACTGGTAATTCTTTCTTTAGGCAATTATAAAATATGTTTGAAACAATGAGAAATTTCATGGACTGCTCACATGTCACTCTTTAAACAAAAAATTTCCAGCATGAAGTAGGAGAGTGGACCTCTCAGAGAAGGAGGACTTTCAAAAGGCCTGAGGCAGAGGCGTGTACCAAGTGAGGCACATAGAAGAGAGTGGTGAACAGTCTTGCATGCCTCTAGCAGCCAATTTCCCTTTAAACACAAAATTAGTGGAATAAGTTTTTGGGGAGTGCAATATAGGGAGAATGACAGTGTCCTGCCATCCTTCCTGTCTGTGCAAGGCCATACCCACGGAGCAGCACTTTTCCTCCTTTACATATTGCTCCCAGGGAGCGATAAGGACAGAAATCGGTAGTGCAAATTCATCAGTGTTTCTGCATGTGGAAAGACAAAGGCATCTCTGAGGAGTCATTCAAAGAGTCTCAATGAGTGCTGAGCCAGCACCTTGATCCTGATACCTTACCCTAACTGCAGAAACTGTCTCAGTTACCTTTAATAAAAGGACCTTAAGAACTTTTTATATGGCGTAAAAACCCCTAATATATTATATCTCTACTGTTTCAAGAAAATATAATGGATCTATCTTCTTTTGAATGCTGTGTGTCCTGAATTTACTTTCACATATATGATCAAAGTACTGTAAATAAAGACACTTCTAATAGCAGATCAAAAGAAGAATAAAGTCTGCCACAAACCATTTATTATCTGCATAATTAAATCAAGGCCGTGAATAGAAGTTTGTTGAAAAAGACATCTTTTTGGGATGTGCAATTAGAAAGGAATATAAAATAACCCCCAATCTAAGTACAATTCTATCTCTTGTTTAGGAGATGTCTTGCTCTAAAAATCTTGCTTGTCCTAGGTCAGTCTGATGACTTTGACTAAATGTATTTCAAACTTTTTAAGGTCATTGTGAAAGAAACCAATGAAAATTAAAGTTTAGGTTGTGTTTGCCAATGAGTACAGCATGAACTTTTCTGTTTGCCACCATCACCTCTTGCCCATACTCCTACGTATATATATCTACTATTGCAATAATGTAAGAGAAAGAAAAGAAACCAGTTTCAATAAAACCATCTCTATTACAGCACATATACAATACCTTCCCTCCCAAAAAATAAAAAAAAAGATTCCCCTCAAACACCTGGAAAATCTTTCTGCATTTAAAATTACTCTTCTTGGAGAATTATAACAGCCAAATTTCACTTATCAGGCAGTATTTGTTCAATTTCTGTTTTGAAGAATGGTTCATGTTGATATGTGCTATCAGATCATTATGTTTTAATCCCACTGGTGCATACGAGCTCTCATGGCTAAAGGACACTTACTTTAGTATCTGCAACTTGTAGACCTGTGTCATAAGGGAGAGTGACTTGCCTAATCTTTGTGAAGAGCATCAAGATGCCTGGATGGAGCTGGTGGGGAGGAGAGGAGAGAAGGACAAGGGAGCTTCTGCTAGGAGATCCTAGAAGTGTTTCCCCTTATTGCAAAATGATGGTATCATAGACTGTCTGTTAGGGACCTTTATCACCATTCCAGCATTAAGACTGCTTCAGCCTCACAGTGAGTATTGTGTGTATTTGTGAAACAGGTGTTTGAGCTTCTGGGTTTCCCTTTAAATAAGCTCTGATCCAAAGTTCTTCTGCGATGTGAGAGAGATTTGCATAATTAGGATTCAACTGCAAGCTTTCCATTTCCACATACATTTGAGGTATCTTTCCCACCCATCACACCAGGCTCCATGAAGATTAGCTTTTCCCTCCTCTTAAAAATACTTTGTGATAGGCAGTGTGTTGCTCCCATGCCTTCCTGTCAGGGCTGTTCCTCTCGTGCAGAGCTTTGCATACTTTAACTTCTGTTTGGCAGCATCAAGAAACCATCCTGCGCTTGGAGTCTGGACCTGATGGGCTGCGAATCACACCAGCCTGAACTCAGATTGAGTGTTAAAGGCAAGAGTGAAACTTACCTCCCTTCCTAGTTTGAGTCAGTTCTGGTCTACTTACTCCTTCCCCGGTTGCTCAGGTCCTTTTGTTCCACTTCAAATGCTAGGCAATGAATTGCTGCAATACAATAAAAGTATATATATAAAAAACGCCACATCAGCTTTTGTTTGAGAAATTTCTCTCATCCAAAATTCAAGGAAAACATCAGTTTTACTGGGCTCTGGAGCAGTGACTCAGACCTCATTTCAACAGGATTGCAAACATGCCTTCCTGCATGCTTCATTGGAGCCACGAGCCAAAGCAGCTTTCTGAATCCAAGCTTAAATTAATATGGCAGGCAAGAAAGTGGAAGGGCTAAATAAAATCAGCCTAGCCTTTGGTCCTTCACAGCCATCATGAAGAACCTCTCTTCAGGAAACTGAAGTGAATATAGGTCTCCTTCATGCAGGTGATTCCTAGTGCACCAGAGACATTCTAATACACAATGGTCTTCCCAGTCTTTCATGTATAGTGAAGAGGGTATAGTGAAGACAGTATAGAAGGATTTTCCATATAGTGTTTTCAGCTTGAAGAAATCTTCCTTTTTAGAGCAAAAGTAATAGAATATACATGATAGGTCTATTTCTCAACATTTACGTTGGGTTATGATTCCTTTCATTAGCATGATTACACTTGTTGGGTGTTCAGAGATCAGCAGTGTTTGTTTTCTCATTCACCTAAAACATCAGAATGATGCTTAGATACTGCATTCCAAATATTGAGTTAGATCTCAAGTTCTTACAGAAACTTGTCACTGTCTTGATCTAATAAATACTTAATATTTTTACAAGTTTGAAAAATCAGAGTGCAGAATGTTAGATTTACCAACATGGGCAGAAGATATTTAAAGCAGAAATATGTATAAAAGCAGAACACTTGGGAACCAGTAACTAACAACTATTTCACTGGGTGCAGTTTACTTATTTTTACAACATTTTCTAGTCCAGTCTCCTTCCCAAGTAATCCCAAGGTCACCACCTCATAACCTTGAGCAGCAGGTCACTTAACCTGCTTACTGCTATCAGAGATGAAAAGTCATTTCTTTAATGTGCTTACTTTAGGTTTATTTTTCTTTAACTTCCATTTGTGTTCTCCTTATCCACTCTTCTGCACTGAGGCTAAAAAAGAATCTTCTATTATCTCAGTTATTTATTATTTTGGTCACTTCTGTTAAATCCCTACTTAAGAACATAGTTTTCTAACTTGTTCTTATAACTCATTTCTTTTAATCTTGGGATTACTACTGCCCTTCTTGGTCCTGTCTGATTTTTTTCCAAGAGCTGCACTTGCAATCATTTCTTGTGGAGATTTTTTAAAGTCAGGATTGGGTGCTGCGTTTTATTGTTTTATTTGTTTGGGTGGTTTGGTTTTTGTTTTGTCTTGTTTTTCATAAAAAGTTTGCAACAAAGAAAATTAAGCCTTAGGAAGTGGTTTAACCAAAAATAATGCTCAGTATAACTTCCATTAATATTTTGTTTTTTATTAACTAAACAGAAAGATCATAGGGGAGGAAACATCTTTGGAACATGCCGTTTAAATATTCAATTTTTTCAGCTCAAGTACCACTTGTGTTATACTTGTCCTTTTATAGTAAAGCCAGTAATAACCCTATATTTAGGGTGAGTATTACATGTTATTACAAAATTCTTGGAGCCTTTTCGTAAGAAAGTCTAACACCCTCCATTGTTTGTGTTAGGCTTTTGATATTTTCAGCTGAAGTGCTTGGGGTACATAATACTTTTTCCTCTGCACTTTTGCCCATAAAAAATTCATTTATATTTAGCTGAGATACAGGTTGCTGAATTGCTGTTCCTTTCGTTCACTGATAATCTTCTGGAAAGCCTTGACATCACATCAAATTAATAAAAACCAGTCCTTGAGCGGTAGCATGTCACTGATGCCATCAACAGCACCAGGAGCTGGGCAAGCAAGACAGGGGTAGGCAAGAGCAAATCCAGGAGTTTCAGTCTCTGCCAACCTGGCCTGGGGTCTCCATCAATGACCTGCCTCCTTGTCTGTCTGTGGAGGAGAGAAAAGCCAGTCTAATTTGGTATGGGAAGCTTCCCAAACCGTCTCCAACCCACGGTAAGGTTGGCCTGGTGGCCAGCTGCTGTCTGCAGGGCAGCAGGCATCCACAAAGGGCCAAACGCTGCTAATTGCAGAAGGTGGGTTTACAAATACAGATAACATTGTCTTCCGTCACCCCTTCCTTATAAAGGAAACAAACACGGACTCCTGTAGCAATGGTGGATAAAAAGCCTTCGGTAAACTGAAGTTGTCTGAATTGCCCAGCTGCCTGCTGTCTACCTCCCAGCTGGCTCCAAGGGACAGCCAGCATCTCTCTTTCCCTGACCTCTGTTATGTAGTGACCACACTGGGCACTTCCACCTCCCACTTCTTACCTACAGGAGGTAAAACCCTGCTTGCCTCATCCAGCAAGGCTGAAGAAGGATGTCCTGAGTCAACTTCCCCATTCCTGGTCTCTGGAAAAATGTCTCCTAATTTAGAGGACGTCCTTTTCTCTAAAGAAGCTCCAGTTTCATTCTGTGGGCAGTTTGTTTTTTCCATCCCGTTACTGCTTTTTGTCTCTTCTTTGGCCATTGTGACTTGCAGGGTGTTGGGGTCTCTCCACCCTAATATCCCTGAACCTGCAGCCTTCAGACCCTTCACCCTTTCCTACCTGGTGGTTGTAGGAGAGCCTGCCTTACAATGAGCCATTTTGTACTGCCCAGCCATGAAAAATAGCCAGCTTTTTAGTCCCAAGGAGGGATGTGTCATGTGAACATTGTCAAGGAAATTGGTAAATAGCTTAATCTCTTTTTTTTTTTCCCTCACAAGCACTGAGTAGTGTGTGAACCCTCAACAGATGGGTTTCAATTTTTAAGGGCTTGTTGTTTTAAGTATATTTATTCTTAAATGGGTACTTGATCTCATCTGCTTTTAAAATGCCACCAGGAAGACATCTCTACAGTTCCCTCTGGAGACAGAAGCGAGGAGGAAAGAGGCTTTTTGTAATGTCTCCAGCTCTTTGGGTGGGCTTGATGTGCTAGGAGGAGTAATGCAGGGCTGGCCAGGCTGCAATTCTTCACCCTGTACTATGACAGTGCTTAAACCCTGCCATGTGTAGACACAGTCCTTGTAGTCTAGCTAACAGCCTTCATCTATCTTTCTTACATGTAATATTTCTGAGTGTTAATGGTGCTGATGTACAGCATTAACCTCATGTCTGGGTTAGACTTTGACTCCCATTGAGCCATTTTTGCTAGTGTCAGTTTGAACTCAGAAGTATATTGTGCAGTGCATAAATCACACCATAAGATACTGAGACACCCATTTCTTCATTTGTCTTGCTGTGACTGGAGACGAGAAGTCTAAAATCGGAGTTTTTCCAGCCTGTGTGATTCAGCATGCCTGTCTCTTTTGCAACACTTCCAAAGGAGATGAATGTTGGGATGACAGGCAGAAGTTGTTGTCAAAGGGAGAAATCCTAAAGATTCTTCATATTCCTCCCTAGGCTTCAATCCCCATAAGCTTTTTCTGTGCCACAGTTGTAGGACACCCCACCTTACAACCAGTATTGCAGATGAAAATATGATTTTGACTGATAAGGATAATACATAGGACCTTGTTTGTTTGAGACCTTAGTGCTTTGGTCAGGAATGGAACTATCTGAGATAATAGGAAATAACTTTCTTAGCATAAGAAAACATTTCTTGGTTTCTGAATTTTATGCACATTTTTCCTTGAAACACAATATTTTTGTACAACTTAGGGTATCTCCTATTCTCACCTTTTTTGCATTCAGGCTGCAACTACTCCTTTAATAATATTTTCCTAAACCCTTCATCTTTTCAAAGGAAAGTCTATACAAGCAGCTTCCCCAAGCCCTTGCCAGAGAAAAATGCTTAAGAAGACCCTTGTAATAAGCCCTTTTCCCTCTCTTCTAACACATCAGTGGGACTAGAGCCTGAATACTTCAGTGACTAGGGCTCTAGAAATACCTTTGATAGATAAATTAGAAACCACTACACAGTAGAACAGGTTTTACTTGTGCTGTGCAGCCAAAGGAAGGGAATTAACCAAAACAAGCATAGGCTTGCTGGTAGAATGGAATATACCATGAGGATTTGGTTTGCCAACTAGTCATAGCTATTTTCCTTTCCTAAGCACAGAGATAAAAATATAGCAATTATTGTTGGTAAATGCCAATTCATATCACTGACTGCTGTCTTTCCAAGGACTCTTGGTACTATATAAGCATTGCCAGTTTTGACAAATAGCATTTGATTAACAAAAAATGTGTTTCTAAAACAGTTGTATCTCCTGGAATGTCACCTCCTCGGGTAGGGGAGGAGAAGGCTGAAGGGGATTTTTACTGGGGTTTTTCAGAAACATGGAGATCCCAGGTGTGCTGCCTGTGGTATTGGTAGTCATAAAATATCTGAAACAGGGGCACTGACTGAAAAAAGCGGAACAGTTTAAAACAGATGCAAGAAAAGCTGCTGTGAAAGCAGGTGGCAAGCTTCTGGAGCTTGGTACCACTGGACATGCTTAAGGACATGTCGGCAAGTTGGATAAGGGATTAAACACATTCATGGTCAACAAGTATATAAACAGATACTAGCAGGAATGAGAAGGAATCTAATAAAACCAAAAGTGTGAGAAAGCATTGAGGTTCGTACTCTCCCACAAGTTCATACTCTCCCACAAAGAGCCTTTTTTATTGCCACCGCTGAGAGCAAATACTGGGCAGGACAGACCCTTGGTCTAACCCAGCAGTGCATTATATCCTTAAAATATGGAAAACACAATGCTGCTGCTTCTGCCATAGGTGCCAGCACAGAAAGCTTTGGTACTTCACCATGGAGTAGAAGGTGGAGTGAAAAGGACGACTAGATTTTTTAAAAGTCTGAAAGTACACATGGTAGAAAAGTACACTTCCAAAAATGTGGGGGACTACCCTGAATTTCAGCTGTTTACTTGTACGCACTGTTTTTACATGTATGTTTCTATTGCTGTGAATTACAGCATAGAGTTAGTTTCTTACATTTCTGAGTTTTTGTTTTGCTTTGCCTATATATCTTCACATGTTTAGTGAATATGGCTCCTTAGGAAACCCAGTGAGGCAATTTGAACTTAGGTGCCCAAATTTGCCTGCATTATCTTTCAGCTGCCCTCATCTGTATCAGGATCTGTTCCTTTCTCTTTCTTAGAACTCTCTGGAGATTCAGCAAGGGCCAGAAGACACAAATATAATTGCAAGAGCCCTTTTGCTTACAGCTCCCTTCCCTATGCTTAGAGCTGTTCTCAGTGGGAGGTTTAATCTAGTTATCACTTTTTGCTGAAGAAAGCACATTTTTAGGTTTTGCTTTAATTTTGAAGTAAGTTTTCACCCTCTCCTTGATGAATTGAAAGCACAGTCTTTGTTCCTTCTATGTCATTCATCACAGCCTTAAGAGGGAGAGACCGAAGACAGGTTCCACTGGGAGACGTCTGTGCGAACATCATTTCTGCATTTCTATCCATCAGTTTTTAATCTGGACCCCTGCCTTTTAAATTTTTTCTTCAGTCCTGTGCTTCTCAGAACCTGTGCAGCGGACTCTGGTTTATTTATTTATACTCATCATAAACTGCCCAGAAGCCGTCATCGCTGGCCCAGACGCTGTTCTGTGAGAGGAAAGAAACAGCTGCTGTCTCTGAAGTTATATTTTGAGGGTGGACTTGAAAGCACTTGTGCCTTCAAAACCCTAAGAAGAAACAATGTATTGTACACAGCTGTCCAATTCATAAAAAGCATTTCAGGGTAAGTTAGAGCTCATCCCATAAAGTAGTTGCTGGGGTGAAAATGCAGAACTCTCCTGTTGTTATAGGAAAAGGGGTTAAGTACAACTGACCGAATATGGTCCATTTACAAAGCCCAGTGTTTTCAGTATTTTTAGAGGCAGAAGCAAGGAGCAGGGTTTCCTGTGTCTGTCTTGTCTGTCAAAGACCCAATAACCTATAAAGGTGACAAATTTCCTCAGAAATATCCAGGCTTTTTGTGGCAATATCCAAGTGCTGAATTTTGTGGTAGCCAAATTGAAAGCTGTATTGCTAAGTGCTTGGGTTATCAGAAACACTGATGCCCACAATTTGAATTAACTTCACAAGAAATTTCAACATCTTTCTGAAGAAAATAGGATCCTAGTTAGAGGTCTAACTTGTCATCTGAATCCATGGACCAAATTCCCAGCAACTCCTGAAATGACTTCTGCAGCACACAGCTCCAGTCAGTTGCTATCGAGAACTTTTTCTCTTCTCTTGCTGACAGTGGCTTTACAATTCTGATTTATTCTGAGCTTTATTCTTCGTACTTTTTAGTCTTTAATAGAGTCTTATATTGTAATCACAGCTGAAATCTGCAGATTATGCTGCAACAATAAATTATTCAGATGTGCTACTTAGACTTCATTTTACTAAAATGGTTCCATCTCTATCAGTGATTGACAGTTATTTCTAAGTATTATTTAGCTTTCATATTACAAATCAGGACTCCTGCCTATTGCCAGCTCCAGCTTCTAGTGCCAGATTCCCATCTGGCATTGTAACAGGGACTATTTGAGTAGGACACACTGCCTTTTTTTAGTATCAAATCCATAAGCCTCACAAAGAAAAAACAGCTTCTTTTATCTACTGAGCTCAAACTTATGTATTCTGTAAATCATCTTGACTGCTCAAATGTTGAGATGACTTTAATAGCCCTAATTGAATGGAAAACTGAGCTGAAACTCAGATGTGGTGTTGGAGCTCTTGACGATGTACGAAACATCTTTTTTAATATCCACCCTATTAAAAAAAAGAAAGTTAGGCACTATGTTATATAGACATTTCTATCATGTTCCTCTCTGAGCAGTAATTAGTTCTAGTCCTGCCTGGCCATCCAGCTGGGGCTCTGGGGAGTTACAGAAATTTGTTAGTGAGGTTTGAGGACCCACACCAGCCACCAGTATCCATGAAGCCCCACCAAGCCCTCCTGACAATTGCAGGCTGTCAAATCTTTCATGAGGAGCACAGTGTCCACTTGTACATCTCTCTCTTCTCTCCCACACAAGGGGCTGTCTACTGTGCTGGCCAGGTGTGTGGCCAGGGCTTTCTTGTAGCCTGGCTCTGAGGTGTCCCAGGTGAGACTTTCATTGTGCCTTTGTCTGGTCACTTGTTGGTAGCATATGTCTCATGCACAACCAGCTGCTGGACCAAGGCAGTGGATGCTGGAGAGGTCTGTGGAATGTGCTTTGGACTGCATGGGAAGGATATGTCTGAGCATGGATCTTGCATCGCAGGTCTAAGCATAGAGGGCTGAATGCCAGATCCCTCAGCCTTTATTGTTATCACACATGTAATCTCAAAAACTATTAGAGGATCAGAAACTTTAATGCTAATTGAAAAGTTATTGCCTAAAACTAAGAAATCTCTAAGATGGTCCCTCTGTGCCCAGTTTTTTACAAACCCAGATTTTATTTTTCATGATTGACAGAAGTGACTTTATCTCATCAATGGCATTTTCTGGCTTGTTATCACAAGACTTCTCCCAGAAAATTTCCCTCTCTTGATATTGAAGTGTTTGACTAGGCTTTTCTTTCCTTGAGGGAGGATTTTTGGTAGTAATTTTCCTTAGGAAATACATGAATGCATACATATCATCTTTGTTGTCAGAAATTCATCTGTAATGTTTCAAGAGTAAATGTAACATGGCATCGGGCCCTTAAAATGCATTGTATTAACATATCTTCTCTTTCTTGAATTGCTTCTCAAATTTAGTGTCAAAAATTTATCTTGGAGAAATCAAAGCAGGTAGCTCCAATATTTCTGCCAAGACTTGTCTCTGCTCCTAATACTTTAACTAGACACCAGCAGAAACAGTACCAGCAACAGCTGGTTTTCAAATAGTGTTTATGTGGAGTATCAGAAAACTCTAGTTCCCCTGTCTCCGTTTCCCATTCTTGCTTCTACCCAAGTTAAAAAACACATCTCTTTCACAGCTAGCACCTTTCTTTCCTTACTTCTGTCTTGCTGGAGAATTTCTCCAGATTCTTATGGGTGTGTGGGAAGATCTGGCTATCTACAACCTCAGCTAGACTATTTAGTGTATTTGTTGATGTCCTATGGAAGATGCAGTCCCTATTACATCCATTTCATGGCTGCTTCCAAACTGAATACTTTACGTGACAATTTACATGGTCTCCATCAACAAATGACTGGTCTGATACACATACAGGGTTAAATTTATACATGGAGAGCATGATGCACACGTTTTATATGTCATATGAACAAGTACCAGTAAGAGACAGAAGTCATTATGAATATTTGATATTAACGATACTGAGTGAATAATAGCCTTGAACAACATTAATTTCCTTGTATTTAGCAGTGGAAGTGGCAGCTCACAGACAGCTGGAATCCTAAGGATTTATGTATCTAAATATATTTCTATACAAAGCATAGCTTACATACTTAAGTGATATAGAAGTAGGATTTGACAGAAAGCTGGAATGACGAGCAAGAAGGAGTGGAAGGAAAGCTTCTGTATACACAGGTGGCATCCCAACTATCTGTTGACTGCTGCTTCTATAAAGTATAGCTGTAGAGGTGCATGTGCATGGATATATGTGTATAGGTATATAATGCTTTCTACTGCCTGTTCTTGGGTGTTAGAAGGATATGATATAGGTCACTGAAAGGAATCCTGACTTGTTCTACAGAGATTAAATATCTAATGTAATACAATTTATTAAAATGAACTATATAGCCAACTCCACCATTGCGAGCTCTGCAATAACTTCATTGTCTGGTTCTTGCCAAGTGAGAACAGCATAGTTGTTTTGTCATATTGTATTCCATTCATTCTGCAGCCTGGCATAAACAAGCTCATGTTCAGCTTTATTCCAAGCAGACCACAGACTTGCCCTTTGTTTGACCCAGTCTCTTATGTTTGCAGTTCTTAGAGAACAAATTCTAATTATAGGATGCAAGTCTTCATGGATATAGCCTTAAATGGCTGGAATAAGAGACCTTACTCTATTAAAAGAAGTTTTCAATTTTCAGATTTAAGTCTGTATCAGGCCTCTGACCCAAAACTGTATCATTATAAAAGTCACTGAATGACTTTAGTGCTGTGCCCCAGGACTTTGTTAAGTGATGTGTTTTACCTGATTGCAAGAGGGATACTGAGGCACAGCACAGTGAAAGGGCAACCAAGGGTCTGATTCTTATTCATACAGGCCCCACTAATCTGTGGAGGAGCACAGAGACAAAAACAGATGGAAATTATATTTGAATTTTCCAGAGCAATACGATGTGTTATGGTAGACCCATTTATTGCATAAGCACAAGTTTAAGTCTTTGCAAATCATGTTGTGTCTTTCAGAGTCTGGAAAAGGAAAAACAAGTTTGTTTTAAACTAGGGTGCTTTTCCTTACTATTTGACAATGTATCCTATTGCCATCTAGAATTTGTATTAATTAGCTGTGAATATTTCTGTGGCATTGTTATGCTAATCATATGTTGGCATTTTATTTTCTGCACTAACTACAGTCTATTCCTGTTTCTTGTGACTTGTGAGAGTAGGGGCCATCCAGTTCAACTGAGCTCCTTTAAATGAAAGCTAACTGAGGAATGTTGTAACAGGGATGACTTCCACATCTGAGAACATCTCCAGAACTTGCATGTGCACAACCATCCAGCACTGCTCTGCCTTCTGCCTGTAACTACTATCCTGCACAAAAAATGATTTAGGAACTATTTAGACAGTAAATCTTCGGTAGGTGAGCTGAGTCAGCTGTGCAGCTGACTGTAAAGATGTCCTGTGCCTTCACTTTCTTGGGTCGCTGTTGTTATTGGCAGTATCAATGAGTCACCCTTCTCCTTCCCCATTTGTTCCCTGGCTCTAGGTGCACTTAATGAGGACAAGGACTCCCTTAATCACTCTTAACCCCAGGAGACCAAAGTAGAAATCAGTTGGAATATGGGACTGTCCTTGCTGAGTAGTTTCCTGGGGGAAGGTTAGTACTAACATATATGTTTCCACATTTTTAAAGCAATGATCAGGTTTAAGCGTTTTCTGGCCATTAAGAGATGTAGTGATAAAACTCTACTGTCATGGTCAAGGCAGGCAGTAGAAGCACCAGCCATGCACCAAACCCACTGAGCCTTATGTGATAGAAAAGAAATGTTGCTGGAGGAAAGATGATGCCTTGAGAAATTAGGCTTCTTATTTCAACAAACATTTGAAAACATCTAGAATATGCATGGACTGATATTTAATTTGCTTTTTGATGGCATGTTGCCTAAAGGTTGTGATTCTCTGTTCTTTAATTGCTAGCGACAAGTGACACCGACCTCCCATGCTGCCATCCTCAAAAGCATGGTCCTGGTGGTGACACTGGCTGCCTCCCTTCATAAATTGGAGCCCCCATTGCTCTGAGGCTTACTTTGATTTTTCACAGGAGTGAAAGGAAGACAGATGCCAGTGATATGGGGAGTAAAATCCCATGAAGGATGATGATGGCAGCATGGAATTCAGTGTTCTTTCTGGGTGAAAACCAGAAAAAACATCCTTTCACTGAGTGCTGCTTAGCTGGGCTTGAATTGCAAAGCACCCCTGGGGGCTGAAGCTTTCCCGGGATCTCACCATGGATGAGATGAATGCATGGTGAGGTCAGCGGATTTATTCTTTACAGTTCATCTTGATCTTGTTTAGAGTACACACAAGGAAGAGACGCCCATGCACGGCCAACAAGGAAAATAGGTCTGGATAAAAATATGTTCTCAAAAATTCGGAGGTCAATAAGAAATCTTACTCCTCTGTCTATACACTCAGGGGAATGGCAGTGCACCAGTCAAACACAGCTGCCCCTTATGTTCATGGCGCGTCTCTGACGTAGCATCTTTGGCTGCTGCTGGAGCTGCATGGTAGTCAATATAGGACTGTTGCTTTGTATGATGTTTCCGGGAAACAGGTTGTTTTTATGCCAATATCATCATATTGTCATGTCTGCAACTTAAAAATTATTCTGTCCTGAGTTAAACACAATCTGCTGATGGCACTTGGAAAATGGCAAATATCTGAGAAGGAGGAGGTGATTTTTTTCTGGTGACATACACAGCTTAACAATTTACAGGAATGAAGCATGAGGAAAAGGTTACAAATCAGAACAGTAGCTACATACCCTTGACTTCCAGTTTTGTACACATCTGCCTGGCATCTTGTGTGGGGAAATGCCTCAATGGCACACATACATTTTGAAAATGTGTAATATGTTGCTGAAACTTTCAGACATCTTTCAGATTTCAAAGCAGGCTCCAGCTCTGAAACAGATGAAATGGGAAAAAAAAGGGGAACTACAGAAGGATTTAAAAGATGCTCAAGATCTTGGTGAAGAAAGAAAAGAAAGAATATAAAATTTTACAATGCATTTATTGCTGACTTGAAATTTTTATAAGGCTAATTATTCTGCTCTAATTTTTCCTGATATCAAGAGACAGCATGAAAAATTTCATTCTTACAACACAATAAAGGATTCAAAAAAGTTAAGAACCTCACATAAAGTACTTCAGGTACCTCTGAAAAGCAAGAAAAGGTGATTTAATTACATATTTTAAAACTAATTTGCTGTGAATTACCATAACATTCTGCAGACAGTACTCTTTAATTGGTTGCTTTTGCTGTTGGAACTTATGTTTCAGCATTGTTCATTTTTTCTGAAGGAAAACAACGCCTCATTTTTTGGTGATGTTTTATACTCCTTTTTTGAATTATTTTTTTATTTTATGTAGTTTACTCTAACACAAAATAAATAGAAAATGTCACACCTTTCCAACAGAGTACTTTGTCATAACAGAACTCTTCTGGGAATTACTTTGGAAAAAATGAGGACAGTAGTGAATTTATTTTTCAGTGTGATGCCTGGTCTCACAAAATACATAGTTTAGGTTAGAATCAGGATTTCTAGAATATTTTATCATCTGATCCCACCATGCCACCATAAACTTCCATAAACAACAACCTGAAATAATGTCAACGTACATTGTGTTACTGCTTTTCAAGTTTTTCCACCTGTCATTAGTCAGAACACTTAAAACACTGGAGAAATGAAGTGACTGGTGAATTCTACTTTTCATAAACCTTCTTATCTATTTTACTTATTAAAACCCCCACTATTTAATATCAATTCACAGAAACACAAAATAGTTGAAGTTGGAAGGGACCTCTTGGGGTCATCTGGTCCAGTCCCCCTGCTCACCTCAAGGGTCATCCCCAGGGTCATCTAGAGTAGGTTGCCCAGGACCATGTCCAGATGGCTTTTGAATATCTCCAAGGATGGAGATTCCTCCATAACCTCACTAGGCAACCCGTGCCAATGCTTGGTTAATACCGCAGTGAAAAAATATTTCCTGGTATTCAGAGGAAACCTCCAGTGTTTCAGTTTGTGCCCATTGCCCCTGGTCCTGTCATCAAACACCACTAAAAGACATATAAATAGCCTGGCTCTTTGTACCCTGCCCTTAGGTATGTATATAGATTGTTGAAATCCTCCCTCACCCTGAGTCTTCTCTTCTTGAGGCTGAACAGTCCCAGCTGTCTGAGCCTTTCCTCACAGGACACATGCTACAGTCCCTTCATCATCTTCATAGCTGTTAGCTGGATCCTCTCCAGTAGCTCCATGTCTCTCTTGTAGTGAGGAGTCCACCATTATTATTATTAGTTACTGAAGTTATTAATTATTATAATGGTGTACTTAAAGGGATCAACCCTCCATATTTTCTAGAAAACATACATAGCACAAGTTATTTGAATATGTGTGAAAACAAAATGTCCTTGCTGTTGCGGAGCTAGAATGGTCCTTGAAACACAGCTTGTCTTTTCTGGTGTTTACTATCTAGATAAACCTAATAATACTATATGACCCAAAGCTGCACTCTGACTAAATCTGGCCACTGGCCTCAGTCTACATGTCTGTCATTACAGTAGATTAATAGATTCACTGCGTAGCATTGAAAAATACTGGTACAATAAATTTCATTTTTCTGACAGTGGAGCATCCACAGAAGTATGATCTGGTTAGCCCTTAAGGAATAATAGACCTCCTAGCCTCTCGATCTTAAGCCAAGAAGAGGAAATATAACCAAGGAGATGGACCAAGAGCAGTGGCAGAAGCACCAGAAAGTGATTGTGATTATATGGAAAAAGCAACTTCTTAGGGTCATCCATGTTCTGGATCTATAGCTTCATTACCCAGGCCTGGGGCTTTCTGCTTCTAAATTACGCATGGACTTTGTATCATGTTTATTGTAAATGAAAGATAAAAACTAACTTTTTTCCTCACAAACATTGAGGTTCTGCCTCATTATACGTAGCATATCCAAATGACAGATGATGTAGAGAGGACTGGAACACGGTGTTTTGTTTGTCCTGGCATTAATGAGCGTTTGAAATGCTGATGTGTAGGCAAATCTATTTTTGTTTTCATATTTTGCATATATATTACTGTATAATGCCTTATGGGGGGAATAGGAGTTTAACATCTAAATATTTTAATATTCAACAAATAATGGTACATACAAAACAGAAGGAGGAATGACTTTTCCCCTTAGAACGTAGCAGTGAATGTTAGTTTGTCTCCATGCAAGCTATTACAATGTTTGTACTAATTTGTACCTCTGATTTAGGGTTGATAGATGTTAAATTTTGTCTTCAGGAAATACATAGCTCTTTGGTTGTAGCTCTCAAATGATATACAGTGGCAGAAAGGGGTTTAGTATCCCCTGAGTTTGGCAATGAAAGATTTCACAAGTGCCTTGAACCGAATCTGCACAAAATCCAAGTGGAAATAAGATGCTTGTTTCTAACATGCTGTAGTCAAACAGAGGTACACAGTGTTCTTAGCTGCTGTGGATTGCCATGGCCTGAAGTCTTTAATCAAGCCTGTATGTCCCTCTAGAAAACACGTCTTGGCATCGCTTCATGATGTTAGTGTTGGCCACCCAGTAATAACTGGATTATATTCCACATCCTCATTATGAAGACCAGAATACATAATCACAGAGGTCCCTTCTGCTCTTAAAATATATCAGCCAATTAACTTACTGGTTTGCTTAAACTGATTTAGATAAATTATAGAGATATTTCTATATTCTGAGAGTAGGGGGAAGAAGAGAGAGAGGTTTATGGTCAAGTGAGAAACAGTAATCTATCAGCTGGTGCTACGCTACTTGTTTTTGCCCTTAACGTGTAGTAGTGTGAATATGACATCATTTTCATTGGGCTTTGTCATCCGCTGAAGTTAACTGAAAGACTTTCACTGAATCTGAAGGGCACTTCTGATCTGGCGAGCAGTGGTACAAGGTTTACGTGAGTGCAGTGGCATTTAGTAGGAATCATGCTGGCATTAAATTAGCCAGAGTAGCCAGTTAGTACTCAGGTCCTCAAGCTCAGAGTGCAAATTATATACCCAGAATTACAAATAAATAATGCAAGATATTGCCACCATATGCCATCTATATATAAAGGGTGCCAAAAAGCAAGGCTTCCTTCTAGCTCTGTGACTACTGCAAAGAGCAAAGCATGAACGGATAATGGATAAATAAGTGGATGAATATGTTTCACAGGTAACAAAAGATTTTTAAAGCATATAAGGTGTGTTCATAGCTTGCAAGTATTTAAAACACAGTTCATACTGAGCTCATCCTGGATTTATTTGCTGTGTTTCTTGCTTATTCTCTCTTTTGTTGGAGCAACAATTTATCATGAAGTCTGCTTACTTTTCTCATTAAAGAGATTTCAGTTTAACTCATTGTTACCCTTACACCACGGTACTTTTTTCATGGTGTCTCTTGACCTATGTAATAGCCTCCTAGAAAGCTGTAAGTGGAATAACCTTTACTTATCATGTTGCAATTATATTTTTTCCTCTAAATTGATTTAAATCAACAAAACCCAATTAATTTCTTTCTTGTGTAGCTGTCAGTTGCACTAAGCTGATATTTTAATTTTGAAGTAGGGTCTGTAATGTTGTTTACTCTCTTGGCACAGGGATTACTGGATGAAATGTTGCAGCTTGCACCCTGTGCAAGGAGAATCTCCCTTCTACTACAAAAGACAGTCTGTTCCAGCTACTGATGCTCATGCCTTAGATTTATACATGGGCTTTTTCGCCTGTACTGCTAGTTGCAAATATAATAGTATTCTTAATTCAATATTTATAGATATCTCCAATTTTCCTTTGGAGTATTTTGGTAAACTGGAACCTGTTTTGACATTTACTATAGCAAGTGGTTGTAATACAAGATTATTTATTTAGAAGAAGTAGACTTCCCTTTACAATTGAATGATTTGAGTGGAAAGGAATCACAAGCAAACCTTGAGATATATAAAATATAACAGCTCCAAGAAAGAGGTTTGGTGGCCATGCATACATATTTATTTCCTCCCCTCTTCCCCAGATATTTTTGCGACTGTTTTGGTCCCTTTGGGACTTCTTTTCACAAAATCCAAATTAAATTGAACATGAATGTCTTCAGAATATTTGTTTCCGTTTATGCCTTCTATGGGGATATAATTCCCTTTCTATGGGGAAAACAATTTTGGAATAGATTTTATTGTTTAAATTATTTCCAGGTGATGCTTTTCACCAGATATTTTAAAACTATATTATTTTATTTCTCTCAATCGCAGCCTACACAACTCCTAACTGTGTGCACATTTTTTTCACTGAGTGAAATAACATAAATTAAATTCAGAAGGATTTCAATCTTTTTTTTCTTATTCTCTTTTTTTCACTTATTAACTTTTTGAGATTTCTTCCACTTTTGGAAAGTCTAAGAGGAAGAAAGAGAAAAATTAAGAATGGGATTAACTGCCATTTTAACACTTTTTAAAACTGATACTCAAGCTTGAGAAAATTTTCAGAGGTTCAGAGAAACTGAAAATGAGTGAAATTAGAAAACAATATGCATTTAGTGATGAAGAAAACAGGGGAAGAATCATGGGAAAATAACCATCTCCCACAAACTTCGTGTTTGGTTTTCAAGATCTAATATTGAATGAACATAAAACTGTGAAATTAAATGAATTGGAAATGTTTGTTTTGTTTTAAATACTATTGCTAAAACCACCTGGTATCAAAATGGAGCTAAAGCCACCTATACCACCCCTGATTTGGGGGTTTGCTTACAATTCACATATGTTATCAGACATGATTATGGCAAGATCCCTGTCTCCCTTTTGCAAAATACCTAAGCAGCTGGAGTACTACCCCATAAGAAGGACTGAACCTATGTCTTCATCCAGATGTTCCCTGTGTATACTGAGCGAGGCATCTTTTCAAATTCTGCTGGCATCTGGAGCATCTGGAAATGTAGTAATTGAGGGACAGGTTCAGACAAGCAGATGTGAGCAATTGTACTGTAGCTTGTTGGTTAAGGTAGACGAACAACTATAGGTAAAATGTGTATGCATTTATATTAGACCGTGATTAGAAGGGCAGAAAATAGTTCTGGGGCCTCAAATCAAACTCACCTGCCTTTAAGATTAGTATTTCCTTGGCTTTTCAGAAAAAAAGAATTGTCATAATAAAGTTCACAATGAATCTCCCTTCCTAGGATGGATTGAGAAACCTAAATGAATCAGTCTCCTAGTTAAGGACTCTGAAGTCTAATAGAACTGTACTTCAGTATAGGGCAGAGAAGACGTGAGCAGTATTCACATACCAAAGTGCCACTGGCTGTTCAAGAAGAGCCACAACAGAGGAGGCAAGAGTCACTGTAAGCTAGTGGTCACCCAGCACAGTGCAACTTGGCTCCTCATTCCCTGGAAAGAATTCTCATGACAGAAAGCTCTTTAAGTTAGCAAGCCAAGGCATAGAATGGGCAGAAACAACACCTAGATAATTCAGACTGGAAGAGATACAGGACTGCAGCTGTGTGGTCAAATGCCCTTAAGTATGTGGTGGATTTTGTGACACTCCAAGTCTTCAAGTTGGGACTGCACACTGTGGAGAGAAATAGTCTGTGTATGGGAGAAATTGTTCAAGAGCTCCATATCCTAATGCTTCAAGTTGCTATGCCATGTAAGCACAAAACAACCTAAACAGATTTGAGCACTCGAACCGATGTTGTAGTTAGCAAGTACAATTGCAGTGAAAGAGGACTTTGTTTTACCACTTTGTCTTTGAGCTCTCTCCCTGGTACTCACTGTACGTGACCAGCCAGAAGCTATTCAGGGCAACAGCTCATTCTTAGACCTGCTGTATAAATTTACAGTTTCTTCATAGTGCTCTGACATGGAGAAGAACAGAGGCATAATGCTCCTAGTGATATTCTGAAAAAAAATATATATGAAGGAGCTGTTAAAAGCCACCTGAGATCTTTCATACTTTGTGTATATTATCATAACTTTTCAGAAGATGCAAAATTTGGGATGGAAGCAAGGAAAACTAGTGTAGCATTAGGACAGGATGAACTACAGGGCCAGAGAAATTTAAAAGCTACTTGTTTTGTGATGGGCTGTGAGGTGGCAAGAAAGTCTGCTGTGCTTGAAAATATTTAAAATATTGAGAGTAAACCTTATTGGTTTCATGCACTTTTTCCTATACTTGCTAAAGAGAAAAGAAAAAAACCGTGCTTGGATCAGTCTTAATGTTTACTTGAATAAATTCCTAGCAAGAGTGCAAAGCACTTCTGAGAAATGAGAAAAGGGCAGAATGGCAATTTTGAAAACAAAATTGCAAAAAAAGGTAATATAAAAGTAATGTACAATATGGTAATAGTGTGCTAAGTAAGTTATTAGCATGCAAGAGTTGGGGGAAAACTAAATGTATTCTCAGGTCTGTTCAGTTTAAAAAGAAACACAAAGGTTCTGTAAAGAGCATTAATGGGTTGCATATATTATCTTCTACCTGAAATGGGAATGCTAACGATTTACAAAGAAAGTTATTGTGAGACTAATTTATTTAAAAGAGCTCTTTGAAGCTGGTGCTGTGGGCTGACTTGGCACTTGATTTAGGGTGAGCAACCAGGACAATTGCCTCCAAAGGCAACAGAGGAGCTTTGCAAGGTTAAAATGGGGAATAGGAAAAGACATGCTAAAGAGTATACGGCCGTAACCTAGCCTCTGCATATGGACCCCGTAAGTCTAATGCCAGTTGTGAACAAACTCACAGTATTTCTTCTGTTCTGGGGCAAAATACTGTTTTGTTGCTTCTTTTTTTTTTCTTTCTTTCTTTTTTTTTTTTTTTTTTTTTTAAATTATATCGTAACAGTTGTCAAAAATAAGGAATATTTCAAGAGTGGCAAAACTTTCACCAGGAAAGAGAGACTGGAAAACCTGAAGCTAGTACATATCAAGGAGAGAGTCAATGTGGATAAATGAGCTGTGGCTAGTAATATAAAATTAATCATATGGCGTTAGTTCACATAACAAAGCCCTTGGCTGAGTTCAGGGCCCTGACAAGTATACACAGGAGGCCTAGCGTAAGAGTGGTGGAGGAATTCTTCCCAAGATTTTAAGTAAAATTAAAGGGTAAAAACAAAGGCATGGAATGCTCTCCTGAAGAAAAACACAGTGTCTGAAACCTTGGAGCTCTTGTAAGCAAACATATGCCACGGTGGCAGCAGTTGGAGTAGGGAAAATGCTTCCACTTTGCTTATCTTCAGCTTGAGGGTTTTTCTTTGTTCAGGCAGGCACTGGATTTAGGAGAGTCTGGGATATTGAGAGTTTTGTGTTTGTCTCATTTCTCATCTTCCAGATACAGCTCAGACCTCAGAAGCTGATGCTCTGGGTGTTTGTCCCCTGCAGTCATCGTTTTGCCTGCGGTAGTCACACCAGATGGGAGCTTGTGCCAGTCCTGATCACAGTCACTTTTCCGGGTTGCTGTACACCATGTGCACACGTAAAGTTCTGCCTTAAGCTCTGCTCTCTATTATTCTGCTTGTTATAATCATGTTCCTTATAAATAAAAGAAAATTCTTCTCATTCACTGGAATAAAAATGCAGTTTATATATATAAATATTTACTCGACCCTGCTCTTCATTCCTTAAAGCCATAATATTAGACACTGTAATTCTTCCTTTAGTAGCCAGCCTGATGAGCCAAAGAGAAAGATGACATTAGGTAACCTAAGTAAAAGCCTTAAAGCAAAAAACTTTAATAAATTTTTCTTCACTGATAAAAAGAAAATGAAGGTAGCTTACAGTTTTCCTTGAGACTGCTTCACAGATTTAGATTTAAGTGGGGTTTTTTTGTTTTTGTTTTGTAGGGTTTTTTTCCTTACTATGAACAGTAACTCTCTAAACACGAAGCTTTGAAACATGATTTAACCACTGGCCATTTCTTGCACGTTACAAGCCATCTATGAGTCAGAGTGCTTGGATCAGCTTTGCTTTGGTCACTCCTTGTACTTTGCTGGATCTCAGTTGAAGATTTTCATTGTATTTCTTCAGGTCAGCTATACTGAAAATGAGGTTCCAGTTTCCCCTCCCTGTCAGAGGATCTGACTCACTGGGCTAGCAGAGCCATCAGCTGAGGGAGGATGTATGTGGGCACACAGCTCTGAGTGAAGGGTTCAGGTGGGTAATGAGACTTGATGTGAAAGTAGATGGCTGTCTCCACACCTGAAAACTGAATAGGGTTAAGAGCTGATGATCTTCACTTTTCTTTATTTAATTGCTTTATCACACTACAGAAAATTTCCTGACCAGCTTGACCTCATTTCATAGAATCAGACAATTATAGAATGTTTTGTGTTGGAAGGGACCTTTAATGGTCCTCTAGTCTAACCCCTCCTGCAGTGTGCAGGGACACCTTTAACTAGATCAGGTTGCTTAGAGCCCTGTCCAACCTGATCATGAATATTTCCAGGGATGGGGTTTCTACTACCTCTCTGGGCAACCTGTGTCACTGTTTCACCGCCCTCACAGTAAAAAAAATCCTTAAATCTAGTCTAAATCTGCCCTGTTTTAGTTTCATGCCATTACACTTCATCCTATTGCAGCAAGCCCTGCTAATAAGACTGTCACCATCTTTCTTAAAGGCCTCCTTTAAGTCTTGAAAGGCTGCATTTCTCCCCTATCACCTCTCTCACTTAGATGCACTCAGGTATTTGTTGTTCAGAAAAAGCAGCTGAGGCTTTACAAGCACAGCCAGATAGAAAACCAGGGAAAAAGCCACTGTATATTTTAGTGATATTTAGCTTTACTCTTTCTCACAGGCATTTACCAATATTACTGGAATACTGTTGTTAACTTTTAAAATCTTCTGCAGCTGATGCTAGGAAAGAAAACTTACCAAAAACCTAGAAAGAGATGCTCACTCCCATGCAACTGCAGTGTCCCTGAACCAGCATATGTCTTGAAAACAGAACTGAGCACTGCTTGCTGCTGAGATAGCCATCCATACTGAGGTATTAAGTTGCACAGATGGGTAAAAGTAAAATGGAAGCTTGCAAAATGAGATTTCAAATACATAAACAGATTTCTGTCGATGGCAACCTAATAAAGGAGGTAATTCTCTAAACATATTGTTCCCATTTTGTTTCTAATTACAGTGAACTACAAGGTTAGTTCTGCTCTTTAGGTGCACTTTAATTACTCTCTCAATGTTGACTTACTTCATTATGATTCCTTTAACATGCCATAGGAAATAGACATTTAATTAACCAGATGTCACTCAATAAATCTTAACTTCTGCTCTCTGAATCAGAAAAGCCAATGTTAACGGGTATAAAAGGGCCAGGATTTCAGAAATAATTTACTTTTTATGTTCCTTTAGGTTTTTGTTCTAATAAGAAAAATATCTGTAATGAAGGAAAATCAAACTGTTGTTTGTAAGCATTTAATTTAATGAAAAATAGATCCATAAAGTAAAAACAAGATTGTAATATTATGTAAGTGTTGATGTTTCATAACATGTAGGAAAGGCAATTGACAATGGTTAGGTTAGCAGAGTGGTATGACTACAGCCTGATGTGTTGGCTTACTTGTACTTCACATCATCTTATAGAATGGTTTGGGTTGGAAGGGACTTTAAAGATCATCTAGTTCCAACCCCTCTTCCATGGGCAAGGACTCCTAGATCAAGTTGCTTGTCTATGCTTATTTAATATCTTTGGCTTTTGGGGATTGTTTTTTGCATGTACATCTATAAGCTCATAGTCCCTGACCTTGCCATCATGGTACTCCAGAAACATTAGCTGTAATATTAATACACAGGACATGTAGCAAAGGCAGAGTGAGACAGGTTCCCAGCTGAGAACATCTCCTGGCTTCAGAGGAGGGGGGCATAGTTCGCCCTCCTGAGACTCAGCTGACCCTCCCAGCAGACCTATGTAGAGACATGGTTTGTGCCACACAGCAACCTTAGAATGATAAACTCATAGAATTGTTTTGGTTGGAAGACACCTTTAAGATTATCAACTCCAACCATTAACACTGCCAAGTCACCGCTAAACCATATCTCTCCTCAGTGCATCTACGCTTCTTTTAAATGCCTCCAGGGATGGTGACTCAACCACTTCCCTGGGCAGCCTGTTACAGTGTTTTATAACCCTGTCTGCGAATAAATTTTTCCTAATATCCAAATTAAACCTGCCCTGGTGCAACTTGAAGCAGTTTCCTCTTATCCTATCACTTGATACTTGGGAGAAGAGACCGACATTCTCCTTTCAGGTAGTTGTAGGGAGCGATAAGGTCTCCCCTGAGCCTTGTTTTCTCTAGGCTAAACAATGCCAGTTCCCTCAGCCAGTTCTCAGACGACTTGTGCTCTACACCCTTCACCAGCTTCATTGCTCTTCTTTAGACACACCCCAGCATTTCAATGTTCTTCTTGTAGTGAGGGGCCCAAAACTGACAACAGTATTCGAGGTACAGCCTCACCAGTGCTGAGTACAGAGGTACAATCGCTTTTCTAGTCCTGAAGACCACACTATTTCTGATACAAGCCAGGATGCTCTTGGCCTTCATTGCCACCTGGGCACACTGCTGGCTCATATTCAGGTGGTTGTCAACCAACATCCTCAGGTCCTTCCTACACTCAAGCATATCAACACTCCTGCCTAACTTGTTATCGCCTGCAATCTTACTGAGTGTGCTCTCAATCCGCTTGTCCAGATCATTGATAAAGATGTTAAACAGAACTATCCCTGATATTGAGCCCCAAGGAACTCCACTTGTGACCGCCCGACAACTGCATTTAACTCCATTCACCACCACTCTTTAGGCCCAGCCATCTATGCCATCTGCTAGTACAACCATCCAAGCCACGAGCAGCCAGTTTCTCCAGAAGAATGCTGTGGGCAACAGTGTCAAAAGCTAATGTCTAATGTCTATGTAGACAACACCCACAGCAAACCATCTCGGGAAGTTTCTGGGGCTCTCCACGGTGACTTGCAGCAGTAGAGTCCTCTTCCCTGACCTTGTCTCCTTAAGGTCAATGTCTTGTCAGAGACTTCCTCACATCTGACCTCAATCCTAGTCCTATTTCTTAAGTATTCTTGTTTTAAATTATAGGAATCTTTTTACTACAGCCACATCATTCTTCCTTTCTCTATTCCCGCTATGTCGAGAGTACTTTTAGTCTTCCTTTGCAATGTCACTGAATATGGCCAGAGTCCCATAAAAGAATACAACAGGGCACGTTCTTCCATTAATAATTGCACTGCAAAGCTCCTATTAAAATTAATGGGCACTCCATGTGCACTGGAGTGTAAAAATAACCCCCCTATTCTCACATGCTATTTTAGTCTCTTCATTCTTTCTAACCAATGTTTCCACTTCCATTACACCTAAATGAATGCTGTGGGAATGCAATTCCTCCCCTGCCCCCGCCAAGGTTAGTGGCATCAAAGTTGATCCTCAGTCCAAGATTCACTCTGTGGCTGCCCACAGTCTCTTATTCAAAATGGAACCAGGAATATGTTCTGCAGCTCTTGTGAGACCATGAGCATTTTCCAAGAGTGATAATGTATGATAATAATATTGAATCTTTTTAGAAGCCAACCCAAATGCAAAGGTAGTGACACCAGGGAATATTCTATTCCTGAAAGTTAACTGTCAAGAATTAATTACTTTTCCAGTCTTGATCTTTGCCTCTTTTGACGTCCAGCCTACTTTTTGGCAGAACAAGGACAGTTTTTAAAGGCTGGCCTCTGAGCTGCAAGCTACCTTTCTGCTCATCTGGTAAACCAATAGCTAGTTCTCTTCTTGCACCTCCAGAACAAATTTTTCCATAAGTTCTCTGTGCCCTGCTTCGAAATAGCAGCAGTCAATACATTTTATAGACATTATGATTCCATCCAAGAGACATAAACAAAGAAAGCTAATTTTATGTGCAGATCCTTAAAGCTAGAAAGTTTGATAAAGCTCCCAAAAACTGGTGAGAAAATATTGCATAAATATCTCTTTCAAAATGTGATTAAAATCTGGTTATCTTCAAAACATTTCACATGCGCATTCACAGCCTTAACATGGCCCATTTAGAAGACAAAACCCCAGGCTTCAAAAATCTTTAAAAAATATTTTGCTTAATTGAAGAGAGTACTTTATGAACACTCCCATGCCTCTGCATTTGTTAGTGTGGAAGACATGAAACTTCTTGTGTGATTAACCCTACTCTGGCCTCTGGCTTGTTCGAAGGCAGCAGTGACTGGGCTGAGGGCTTAGTGAGAGCTGCTGCCAGGAAAGCCTGCAAACCTGTGCTGCAGAGCTGGGAGGTTGTGGCTGCTGGTGCAGGGAGAGCTAATGTAGCGTGACATTGGCTTTGCTCTTATTCTGGCTACTGGTGAAATGTCAGAAAATTGAAAACAGGGAAAGGATTCACAGGAGCACTGCTAAAGCCTCAGGTAGAAGGATGAGTTTCTCTGTCCTATGGTTGCACCATGGTGGAGCTGTGGCCATGTACAGCCAGAGAACCCAGTGGCACTTCAGCTAC
The DNA here is from genome assembly GCA_033124195.1 of Coracias cyanogaster. Taxonomy (NCBI): domain Eukaryota; kingdom Metazoa; phylum Chordata; class Aves; order Coraciiformes; family Coraciidae; genus Coracias; species Coracias cyanogaster. Next base: position 36,676 of record JAVSBS010008866.1, on the reverse strand, counting down.
TTATCTGTGCAGGAGAAGCAATGGGCTAGTTTGGGACAATGGACCAGTGTGAGGCACGATGAGTCTCTGAACTCCCAAGCCCCTTCACAGCAACAGAACCCAGTAACAAGCAGGAGCTCTCTTGGTGGGATTTCTGGACAGTCCCAAAGATCCTGCAGGCAGCTCCCTCCATGCCTAGAGCAGAGGGTATGCTGGGTGCCCAGACTTACACTCTGCCAGGTGGAGCTTGCCTCTAAAGATTATGTTGAAACTTTCTTTTCATTTTCAGCATATAAAACCGAAGTACTCCCAACTAATCAGGGCTCCCTGTTAAACTCCGGATCAGCAATACCATTTCTGGGTTGGAATTTCCTACTCAAACCATGTTTCTTACTTCCACCTGCGCCTAAGCTCTCCTAAAGGAAATAACTCTTTAGTTGCTTAATTGAGCTCTGAGTTTATGAAGGCATTACCCATTCAGAAAACCTCCAAAGAATTCCCATTCGTGGTAAATCGACCAGGTGACTCATCACCACCTTTTAAAGATAAAAATTCACATAATAGTACTACAGTAATATCTTCAACCAATTAAAGTGAATAGTATCAGGCAAAATAGCCATTCAGTGATGAAATGACATTTCCCAAAAGACAAGTTTTGGGGACCACACAATACCCTTGTTGTACGAGGTTACTTCTTATGGCTGTGCGTTTACTTGCCTCTTGAGAGCTGGACTTTTAGTAGGGGTTCCCATCTGGCTGATTATGCTGCTGTGTAACTTAATAATACACTCCATCTGTGCCATCTCAGAATATGTGATGTCCCTTATAATTATTCTATAATTACTTACTCTCCTCACTGAAGTCTAGTAAGCCCATATGCAAAACAAGAATCTTAAAGAATCAGCTCTGCTGAGCTTTTGTTGCATTCATTTCACCTAGTAAACTTCCTACCTCAGAAAGGGACCTCCACTTCTCAAGAGTGCTCTGTCAGGTGCCAGAGAAAGGGCAAGGAGATGGCCAAGGAGCCAACAAAAGCCATTGAACTTTGAACAACCAGAAAATTTGGAGATTTTTTATTCCCCATGGTTGTGTTTCTTTGACAAACAGCAATCATTCAAGCCTCAAGCAGGTTTCTAGGTCACATTTGCATCCTTGTGAATACTAAGTTTGGTTCACTGGTTGGATGGAGACTTGAACTTGCTTGATTTGTTGAAAGTAGCTCTGCCCGTTTCATAAAATGGTTTATACTTTTTATGCATAAAATGGTTTATAGATATTCAGCAAAAGTTTTTTTAAAAAAATAACTAATGAATTAAAAGAAAATAATCTTCACTGAACTTGGAAACTGTGCTAAAGTTTTGCATGACAAACAAGAGTGTGGAGCCAGAAATGAATAAATGCGGTGTTGTTATGGGTTTGCATGTCAAGGTTTTGATAGTTGGAGGAGTACAGGTGTGGCTTCTGTGAGACGATGCTAGAAGCTTCCCCCATGTCTTATAGAACCATTGTCAGTCAGTTCTATCAGACTGACCTACCACTGGTGTCCTGGTCTGAGCTAAGAGGGAATAATTCTGTTCAGTGATTTTTCTTTTCAGCTCAGTCTCTTCTAACTAACTGCACTTTGGGAAGTTCACAGCAGATTTTCACAGGCAGTGTCTGCTTCTAGCAGTGATAAGGCTTGATGTTTAGAGTGACTACCAAGGATTGTTATGCAGACCAAGGTCACTGCTAACTCTTGTGTACCACATGGGAAGGGGAAGGAGAGGAAGAGGGGTGTGTCTGTGTAGAAAGTAAGAGGCCACACCTGCAGGGAGGAGCAGCCAGGACAGGTGACCCTGAACTGACCAATGAGGTATTCCATCCCATTTACTATTCAGTATAAAGCAGAGAGATCATGAGGGTCAAACTCTCTTTTCTTCAATGGCTGGAATCTGAGAAGGACTCTGTCTGATCTGCCTTTGATCCTGATCCACATGTTCCTGAATCCCATTCCAGAATCCAGCTCCTATCTGCCACTGAGTCCAGTCTGGGACTTCCCAAATGCTTGCTCCACAGCCTCAGTGGTGACAGTGACATAATTTCCATCGTGGGGGGCTTGTTTTTGATACTTGTTTTGTACAGATTTGTATATATTCCATTTTATTATTATTCTTTCAATTAAAGCTGTTGCAGTTTTCTAACCCATAAGTCTCTCTCTCCCTTATTCCCTTTCTCTTCCCATTTGGGAGGGGACAGGGGTTAACAGAGATCCTCCAGCAACAATAGCTGGAGGAGAGGAGTGAGAATATGTGAGAGAAACAACTCTGCAGACACCAAGGTCAGTGAAGAAGGAGGGGGAAGAGGTGCTGCAGGTGCTGAGCAGAGATTCTCCCTGCAGCCCATAGTGAAAACCATGGTAAGGCAGGCTGTCCCCCTGCAGCCCGTGGAGGACCCCATGCCAGAGCAGGTGGATGTGCCTGAAGGAGGTTGTGACCCTGTGGGAAGACTGTGCTGGAGCAGGCTCCTGACAGGACCTGTGACCCTGTGGGTGACCCACACTGGAGCAGTCTGTTCTTGAAGGACTACACCCCATGGAAGGGGTCCATGCTGGAGCAGTTTGTGAAGAACTACAATCTGTGGGAAGGACACACATTAGAGGAGTTCATGGAGGACTGTCTCCTATGGGAGGTACCCCATGAAGGAGCAGGGGAAGAGTGTGAGGAAGGAGGAGTGGCAGGGACAACATGTGAGGGATTGGCTGCAACCTCTGTTCTCTGTCCCGCCTTGTGCCACTGGCAGGGAGGAAGTAGAGAAATTGGGAGTGAAGCTGAGCCCAGGAAGAAGGGAAAAGGGGGGGGGAAGAGGTATTTTTAAGATTTGGTTTTATTTTTCATTGCTCTGATTTGACTTGCAATAAATTAAATTAATTTTCCTGAGTTGAGTCTGTTTTGCCTGTGACAGTAACTGCTGAGTGATCTCCCTGTTCTTATCTCAACCCACAAGCCTTACATGTTATTTTTCTCTTCCGGTCCAGGTGAGGAGGGAAAGTGATAGAGCAGCTTGGTGGACACAGGGTCAACACACCACAGGTGTTAACCAGTGAATCAAAAACAATTCTATCTGAACTGACCCCAAAAGGAGTGAGCAGTGACATCGTGGTTGCTTTCTTAACCATGCCATAGGTTCTACTCTCCCTCCTGAAAGCCTGTTTAAGAGATATCTCTGAGCTAGAGAAGGATCTAGGTGACAACCCCCAGTTGAGGATGAAAGATTCAAGGTAGTTTATCAAATGAGACTTCAGTTCCTTTTGTTTGCCAAGCCCCATAGCTCCTCTGCTTTTGGTTTCTGTTTCAAAAGGTGTATCTGACCAGTTTGGTATCTTTTGCAACACTGGAATGAACATTATGACTAGGGCACATGCTAAAAACAGTTTTCTCACGTGTCCTAGGGCTGGCATGAACTTGCCTGGGCTCAGAAGGGATAACAGGCTAGGTCCTGGGCTTGTCTTCCTCCAACAGTGAGTCCTCCTCTGGGTAAGAGAAACCATCCAACAGGGAAATGTGTTTTTCTGCCTTTGATGCTGATTTTGCTGTTCTGGTTTTTGTGGGTTTTTGTCTTGCTTTGTCTTCAAACAGAACCTGCCACAAATGACATGCAGCTTCCGTGCTTCTCAGCTGTTTCCCTTTATCCCCAGAGCAACCTTCCCCTCCATGTTTGATAACATCTAAAAGGCTGACAGTTTTGGTCTTTAAGCCTTCCTTCTTTTGGTTCTTGTTTTTGTTTGGTTATTTTTTTAGAAAAAAACAACCCACCTTACCATATGGCAGACTTCATGGATGAAAATGTGATCTCGTGTGAAATATGCACAATATTTTGATTGCTGCCTAGTATTTATTCATCAATCAGTTCATTTCCAGTTGCCTCTCCTAATCATATTGCTTAGACTGAGTCTGAAGAACACTCCTTTAGTCCAGTAGACAATAAACTAATAGAAGATTTACCCATACACAATTTCTTTAAAACCGAATAAGAAAATAAGATTGTCTTGTGTTGTGCTTTGTTTAAAAAGGGGCTAGTGCTGTTGTATATTTGAAATAGCTTCCTGAGCTGCCCAGGCAGGTGCAGGAGATGGGAAGAGCGACTGGTTGGGGGAGATAGCAGCGGTAATTGGAATTGCAGTTATTGAGTCCTCTGGGTGTTGCCAGATGGGAAAGAATTTGCCAAGCACAGAGTCATTCACCTTTTTCACCAAAGCCAATTGCAGAAACAGCAGCAGTAGTGGCATTGCATCCTTCTGTGTTCCTGAATGGCCATGGCCATCGTTTTCACATTCAAATAATTAATTATCTGTTGCCATTTCAGTCATGCTGTGTAGGAAGCTGCAGCTGTAATTAGTGGCAAATTTTTAATTAACAAGTTAAGCACTTCCTATTAACAGCTGTTTGAGAAATAAGCCAAGATTATTTAATGGGTCCCTTGGATCTATAAAATATTTGACTTAACATTGTCTGTCCTATTATGAATGTGGCCATCATATCTATACACGTCTATAGCTCTGTTTGCCCATAAGGTCTTGTTACATATATTGGCATTAAGAGCAGGATTTATAAATGTTTAATTCGTATGAATCATCCTGTAGATAATTTACTTATTGAATTCCTATATATTAGTACTGGAACCATAGAAGCTTTTTGACCGAAAAGAAATTAATGAAGACTTGTGGGGAGAATAAATAAAAGAATCAGGTAGTGTTTTAGCATAGAAATACAGCATTCATCACTGAGGAATTAATATAGTTTAATTTTCTTGCTGATAATTGTATATATACTAAACATACATATATATTTATATTTTTATGTATATATAAACCCAGAAAAGTATTTTGATACAGATAATTCTTAGGTCCTATTTTTCTCTTACATACAGTATATAATGTCATGTTGCATGTTTGGGGTATCAGCTTGGTCCAAGGATCATTCCCAACAGGAAGGTTAGATGCACCTACCTGGTTCAGAGGTGACGGCATAGACATAGGTCATACCATGCCAGAGGGCATCGAGTTTTGGAAAATGGCACTCTGCATTGGGTAGCAAAAATATAGCTTTACTTTCTAAGTCTAAGTCTATTTCCTAGTGATTAGTTTTATTAATAAGTTTACTTTGAGAATTTTCCAAAGCTATACCGATGTTTTTTATTTAATTGAAAAACAACTGGCAAACCCATTGCTGCACCCAGAATCTACTTTTCTTTTGCTAATGGGCATTCGCGACCTTAAAGTTATTGCGTGGCTCATCTTGCTCCCTTTAAGAAAGAGTGATGAGTAACTACAATGTACACATTGTCCATTTGAACATTGAGATATTGAAAATGTCTGGCTGAGAAATATCTGTGCAACATATGTATATGGTATATGATTCAGGAGACCTCAATCCCCAATTTTCTCATCCAAGCACCAATTTCTCCTTTAGCTGAAGATATATGTATGTTTCCAATGGAAAGCGACCAGCCAATTCTGGAAAGCCCTCTCTTCTCCTGTTTCACAGAGAATGGAAACAATTCACCCTCATGACTCACTAAAGTGCTGCTTGCACCTTCAAGTAAATCTCATGTGAGATTCATCACACTTGCCATAGGAGAAGGTACCTTCCTTGTTATATCTACAGCTTTCCTAATCTCTGCAGAAAATGACTAGCAGTTTACAACTTGGCAGGGAGAAGAGGAGGTTGTTTAGTAGCCTGGTCAGTTTAGTCAGGGAAGCGTGAGACTGATAGTTAAGGTCTTTTGCCAGTGGAGGTGAAAAAGGCATGACAAGACATCATCTTGTCTCTAACACTGATCCATGACACGTAGGAGGGCAAACTGTGTCTGTGGTCTGCTGGGGCAGTTGGGGACACTCTGAGATACAAGATTTAGAAGGGCAGTGGTCACTGGGGTGAGCAAAAGGTCCTCCCACTCTTGGGGTCATTACACATTTTGAAAGATGTTTGCATCCAAGGGCTGAAATGGGACTTGAGAAAAATAGTCTAAGCATCTGTATGTATTGATATGTGGGACGTAAAAACATGGCATGCCATTCTTCCATCCTATATCTTAGTGTCCATAAATGCTAATTAACATATTTACACTAATTGTGTAATACACTAATTATGGCCACTCTCTCTGTATGAAAAGGGTGCCTAAATGGGTATCAGGATGAGCAGAACTGAAAAAAAGAAGAAACTGTTACTCTTTCAAGATGGCTTTGAATTAGTAAGACTCCACTGAGTCCTGTGCTCACCAGGTATCCAGTCCAGATGATCTGACCTTTCCGACAGACTTGTGTTTCTTCAGTCTTCCCAGCCTTCTCTTCTTCTGCTCCTGCCAGAAGTCTCCACTCTCACATCCATGCAGTTATGAATGTGAAACACTCTGTTGCCTCTCTCTGAAAACTGAATACTGCTTCTGAGTGCTGTTAAGGCCCTAACTTAACTCCAAATGCCATGACATCATGCTAGTAGATAATATCCATTATTTTTATAACCATGCCTTAGGGGCACTCTATGTCTCGAACAGGACATTTTTTTGATGATCTGGGTAGAAGTTACTCTAATTGTGAACAAGTTTTGACAAACATCATCCTCTCAATTCAGTAAATCAGATTAGCCTGTAGGCAGTCACCTACTGTGTGGAAATGTTGTTTGCATCTCCGCTCCATGCACCAATATCCCATTGTTTGACTTACTACTAATTGCAGGACCTGGGAAATACTATAGGGCCAATTGTGTTCAACAGGTCATGCTTGTCTGTTTTTATCAGTATCACAATTAAAGTTGAGCAGATGTTTCCAACTAAAATAAAAATAGAGTGAGAACCTTGCTCTTTTCTCAGATGAAGCCTGTCTTGAGTTTTGGGAATAATCTGGTCAACTTTTTGTAATACATTTTACTGTTTTGGTTTTCTGCATGTCCTCGTTACGGGCAAGAAATGCAAGTAAAAGCATGAAAACACTTCTCAAGTGATATAAGGAAGTATTTGTAGCCTGGATATCAAAGTAATGTAAAAAGTGGGAAAAGGGAGCTTGTTCCTTGAAGATGTAAACTAGGTTAGATGGTTGGCTGAGACCCTCTGAGCAGAGACCCTCTACTATCCAATGGACACCATCTTGCCATCTTAGGCTTCGGCTTCTTTTGTGTAGTTCTGGTATAATCTTTTAAAATTACTGCCTCTGTTGCTTTTTTTCAGGGCTTTGTTATGGTTGTGGATACCATTTAAATACTAAATTTCAAAACCATACAGCTTGTGTGTACAGTCCCAGCCCACCTCAAGCTGTGTGTACCTGTGTGCATGACCCCGGCCAGCACCAGTCATTCCCTGCTTTAGTTCACTGCTCTTTTAGCTCTGTGGATAGTTTATAATTTTTTATATTGCTTGCTTTATAATTTTTTTTATTGCTTCTTTCCTGGGTAAACTTCGTTTGGTTAATATTTATGCTCTTTTTGATCCTCGTTATATGATCATCTCAGCATTGCATGGTTTTGCTAGACTCTCATCTTAGCACAATACATGTAATGCATTTTCTGGTTCATCAATGAAAATTCTTTGCAAGGTATTTCTGAGTGACTAGGAAATTAAACTCACATTCTGATTAGTTTTAAACTCCTATATTTTCTTTCTCAAAGCCAGCTCTGATCCCATTTGATTTGAAATGCGATTACTATGCCTATAGATTTGAAGGTGTCTCCTGAGATTTTCTTTGGTTTTGCTCCTTAAACATTATAAAAATCTAGACATGTAAAGCACTCCTGCTTTCCTGGAAACATTCTCATACTCAACAGTAATTTTTTCTGTATCTCATCACACAAGTCCTGACACTTTATCATAAAAACTATTTGTTATCCCTTGTTACAGTTCTTTAATCTCTTTGCAATTATTTTTTCATCTTCTAGCCAATCCTAATGTAATATTTTTGTAGATTTCATGCCACTTTTTCACATGCTTTGCAAAATCAAAATAACTGATTTACCTTCTTCTTATTTTCCATTTATTTTCATAATTCTATCAAGTACAAAAGCCAGATTTCTGGCATGATTTATTCCTCATAAATTCACTCAACTTTTTATCACAGATCACATTCTCTTCAATATAACTACTTATTTATTAAACTTGAAATGCAGATCTTGATCATAACTTCTGAATTCCATCATTGTGGAGCCTAGGGAATAAATAAAGAATTTTCAGATTAGAAAAATCTACATTTCATGTGCATGCATGCACCAGATGCTATTCTTTTGGCAAGAATATTTTAATATTTTAAGCCTTCTAAATTGATGAAAATTTGCTTATTTCTCACGTTTTGTGATTTTGAAGGTTTTACACAAAACAGCAAAAGCTGCAGCAGAAGAAACCAAGCAAACAGTGACGATTTGCCAAGTTGGAGACCCAAATGGAAGGTTAATTTCTACTGGCTGGGAACCTGCTCTCCCTCTATCATTATAGTGCTCTTGTACTGGGTCAGAGGGACTAAGAAGGTTGGCACTCATAAGGAAAGGATAACTAGAATTAGAGCTTTTGTGTCTGCATCCGCTGCCTGCCTCCCCTTACCCTTGAGAACGAGCAGACATCTTTAACAAGGGGGAGATGGAGGATGGAACTTGAAGTGGCTGATTTTTAATGGCATACCCTACAGGATTCTTTTATTTCATCATCCCTTTTTCTTTGTGTTCTTGTTTTTCTTTAGTAATTGTTTCCAATATTCCAGTTTAATGTCTAGCATTTTCCCATGGCAGAATAAACTCATTATTTTACATCCTTAAACACCATTTGTGTGTGTGATCTGATAAGCACGTTCCTCAGATGTCAACTGATCAGACAGTGTCAACTGGAGGACTCCTGGAGCAGTCTCTGGTGCAGGACACAGCTGTCCTCTGGAGCTGGGCTTATCTTTGACACCCTTCATCAAAGGCAGGGTGCTAGGACCCAGTTAGGGGGCTTTAACTAGACTTTAACTTCGGCAAAAAGAGTACGGGGATGAAATTTCATGACTCATCTACAAAGCCTTTGTCTCAAGGCTGTTCAAGGGCTTTGCACAAGCGAGTAATAAGTTTGGAACTTTTAATTGGAATTGTGCAGCTGTACAGATCTGCAAAACAACCCCTGTGAGCCAGGCTTTTGCCTGATCTGCAGTAAGGAAGAGAAGCAAAGCATGTACATTGGTTCAGTTAACGTTCAGCACACCAGAAACCATGAATTATGTTTTTCCAGGTACTTTCTAAATATACACAGTCCTCTTGATATTCTCATGTGCATTCCCTGGAGATTGTCTGCAAGCTACCCCCTCTCTCAGTCATACAGCAACACTAAGGGCCATGTGCTTCAGTAACATAAATAATAGTATCTCTCTCTCTCTATCCCTGTAGAATCCTAACTCAGATCCCATATCATGCTTCCTCTACTGCAGTGATCCTATGTCTCTAATTCCCCATCCCAGCCTCCCAGATGCAGCTGGGGGCACACTTTTATAAAGTTTCTGCAGGTCATCTCTGTTGCTGGTCATGCACATGTGAATGTGGCACGGCACACAAAATGAAATAGCATAAATTCTTCAGTTTGATGTCAATTGTATTTATTAGTGCTTGTGGCATGACAAGCATATGGCCTTAAGAGTTTCATATACTGCACATTTACTGGATCTTTTTCATACATATTGAGCTAAGCATTTCTGACCCCCTTTTAAAAGGATCAAAAATTGCTAATAAATCTATCAGGTGTTTGTCAGTGGAAGCAGGGATGTGTGCTAAATTACTAACAGTAGGTGTGAGCATGGGCTAAAAGGTGCATCCAATGCCCAGCAAATAGCTGATTCACACCACATAATCAAACACGTTTGGGAAAATTGAGTTCTATCGTCATTGACAATTAAAGATGAAACTGTCTTTGAGAAAGCCACAAAGCTGCTTCTGCAGCTTGTGACATAAGTGGGAAGATGTGAGGTCTCAGGGGACTCCATAGCACAGGCAGAGCTGGTGCAGATCCAGCTGCACCCCAGGTGTCAACCTGCCTTTGATTTACTCTGGGCTTGAAGGCCATCTGGGAATAATTTTAGTTTCTACATTGCTTCTGTTCAAGTGATTGGGACAATGAGAGAAATGTTGAATTCTCTCTTATTTTAAACTATGTGTTGCAGGTTAAAGCTGCAGTAAAGCATCTTCAGTATGAGGTCCTGTTTTGCTCTAATTTCTTGAGGTTTGGCTTCACATGTATTCTCTGACAGGAGGAAGGGTAAAAGGTTGTAACTATGGCTGATAAAGATGATACTCTAAGTATAGTTAGAGTATATTAGAGTGCCTGGCTTGGATGGGCATATCAGCTGGGTGGCCATGGTGTGTGGGGCTCACTGCAGGCATCTTGTCCCACCCAGGGCCCAGCGCAGGTGTTGTGCCAAGGCTGGGCAGTTGCAATGCTGTGGGTACCCAAGACAGCTCTCTGCACCCCTGACATGTCATGGGCACAGACTGGACATGCTCTGAGAGGCCAGGAACCGGGTGGTGGGACATCTGTTTCATCGAGGGAGAGAATTTATGTGCAAGGAGAGGCCTTGAATAAAATGTGCTAGTCCCAGGCAAAGCAGGTGGCATTATCAATAGAAATTGCAAGGAATATGAGGAACAGAAAGGCTCTGCAAAGCCAGAAGTCCAGGCCTTTAAGCTGGGGAGTGTGGGTAGGAAGCGACTCTGGCATTTAAGAAAAAGAGACAAAGAGCTTCCCTGTTTAGCATCACCAGGATAAACCGAAACGACCAGAAAAGGTATTCCTGCATAAAACCCCTAACTACACAATTTCCATGTTTGGGAAGGTAAATGGTAAAACTCCTGCCTTCTCCGAACAAAACAGTATTTCCCGTTACAACTTACCCACCTATTTCACTGTGCTTGTAGCATAAGTAAGATTTAAAATATAACATAAATTACATATTTGGGTTCTTTTTTCCCTTTTCTTCTGCAAGCCATACACTTCTAGAAGCGTTTCCTACAATGTTATCATTTTGCATGGAAGTCTTGGAACTATTTGGCACTTAGATACCAGGCTACACAACTGGATTTTGGGAGAGCAGTTCACAGCTGTAATTTGGGTTTCCTTTTCTTCAATTAACTTTGTAGGAGCACAACAACTGAACCCCACAGAGAGGTCAGCTTATTTCCATGTGCAGCAGTGGCTACAGTGACAGATGACTTGGATGAATCACAGCAGTAAGACATGTGAGTGCTGTAAACATCAAGGGGGAGAGGCTACAGGCAGCAGGGACCTGCTTGGGCGTCCTGTTCTTCAGCTCTTCTCTCTGCTGTGACAGGCTCATCCAAAAAGCTGACGGCCTTGTCAGCACAGCATCAACAGAAATGAGTACCTGGTCTGGGGAGGCGAGCACTGGAGGAGCTGCAGCCAGTGTGTTTGTTTCTTTTATTTTAAGAGCAGGGAAGAGGTCAGCCTTCATGAGCCTCATCGTTCCTGGTATCCACTTGAAAACCAAACCTGCTGGGTTTGGAATCAGAACAAGTGATAACAATTGCATAAGCAGAACAAGGAGAACTATTAGTGTATAAAACAAAAGCTCTTCTTCTGAATGTTCAGACATTTTTAGTTTCACTGTCCCAGAAATGTCAGTGAATTAAAGGAACAACTTCAGCCATAGCTTGGCTCCCTTGTCATTTACATGTCAGTTTCTCACACTTTGCTAACTGAAGGCATGGAGGTGGATGTGAAACAGATTCTTGGCAAAAGCTTTAAAAAATGGATGCTTAAAAAAGTTAGACCCTCCCAGCTCTGCAGAAGCTACTAGATGTTCAGAGCTTGGAAAAATCCAGCCACATCCAGATGTAGACATTATGTACCTTTTAAAAATAAATAATCTTGTTCTCTGAGACTAATTCATCCAGTACCACTTGTAAACGGGTGGTTCCCAATTCTGCTGATTCTCTACAAAAGCAAAGGCAGAGACTACTCAGTATGTCAGTGGCTGAATTTTTGTCCAAAGGTCAGGATACTTTCTCTTGACTTGAGAGCTGGTGAGAACCAACATTACATTTTTTTTGCCAGCTGTCTGATCCATCTGCATTAAGGTAACCTCAGTCACACCAGAAGGGAAAGCAAGGTTTAGAAAAGCTGGAAAATTGAGTTACTTCAGTCTGAGGCATTGTTACTTCCAGTCAGGTCAAAGGCTGCTTGTGAGGAGTTAATAAATAGATCCTGCAAAGCTAAAACCATCATTTAATTACTTCTGGGCATTGTTTCTATCTCTTCCAATCGAACTCTTTTCATAAGAGTTATATTCATATTAAAATAAAAATACAAAAATGAGACTTGAATAGTGAGGAGAAGCTTATGTTCATTTCTGAGCTGATTGCCTCTCTTAGGGTTTTTTCTGCAAGCACAGAAGCTGTGTTGCTCCTGGTTTACTTGGCTGTAGTGGAAAGTTTCTCTACAATTTTAATGGCTTGAAAAACTTGAGATTAAGATTTAATGGATGGTTAGCAAAACACATTTTTGGGCTTGTAACGTGATTTCATGCTATGATGCCTACATTGACTGGTTAGTTACAAACCTGCTTCAATTCTCTGCTACCAATATATTTCTAATTAACGCAAGTATGGCTGAAATAATGAAAACCTCCTTTATCAAAGAGATGTAGGGCCTATGACTATTCTTCCTCTTTCCTCCCTCCCCCTCCCCTTCGTTCCCAGAAAGGAATTTTGTTCTCTTTAATACCTCAGAAAACCTCATTTTCTCTTCAACCTACAAACCTCTCTCGGCTTCCTGAGCACTGCCCTCACCCTGCATGCAGGTGATTTATTAGAGCTCTGAGTCCACAGAATTGCTCACACAGAGCATCATTCATTTTTTATTTAAAATGTTTTACAGGCAGTTTATGGCAGGATGACAACAGGGCACTGCTGCTTATAAGAGCTCAGAGATCAGCTTGCTCAAGCTTCCCTCTGCAGCTGAGGAAACATGATGATTTCAGTGGAGGAAAACACTTTGCTTGGCTTAGGGTGGGTTTGCATCGCTTCCTTGAGGCATGGACCTGGGCACCAAGTGTGTAGCTCAAAAGTGAGTAGCTCAGACTGCCAGACCCTGGTGTAGTCAAGAGAGGTAGCTTTACATTGCCAGAGAGAGATACTTCACTGCTACATGGCCCTGAATAGCAAACTCACTTCAGGCAGTTTGGGAGGCGTACGAACGCTTGCGCGCCCGGACCGCGACAGGCAGCCCTGAGCAGTCGGTCTAAATTGCTCTCTGAAGCTTTGAACACTGATGCCATGACAAGTTTCCACAAAACAGCTGTAAAATGATTTTATCATGTGCATTTTGAGCAAGGAATGCAGGCATGGCTTTGTAAAGTGGAGAACTGGATGCTTCATGAACTCCATTTGTCCTGTGTACTGTTAAGCGGCTGAAGTGTGGAAATATTATTTATAGGGCAGTAGCATGACCTGAGCCTGAAAGTGCACTGCCCTGAGAAACAGTAAGATGGAGTCCTTGTCCCAGTCAGATTACCAAAGGGCTGACATATTTGTGCTGGAGGAAGAAGCACTGAAGATTCAAGTAGAAACATCCACTGCTCTGGGTGCTGTGATTAAGGGAACGCAGCTAGGGGGAGAATCACAGCATGGAAGACTTCAAAGCATGTCCTAAATCGCAGCTATGTTAGAGAGGGGACAAGGAAGGGACAACAGCACTGTGCCACTGGCATAATTCCATAGTTCACATATGTCTTTAGTGCTATGTGCTGATCTGATCCTCCCTGGCTCTGGAGGGGTACAGTGGCACTGGAAGGAGTTGAAAGGAGGGTGATCAATACAGCTTGTGAGTGAAGAACAGCTAAGTGAGCAATGACTTGTCAACCTGGAAAACAGACAGCTGAAGGGCAATATGACAGAGGTCTGTAAAAATGCAAGAGGCTTGGTGTAGGATGAATGGATAGGAGTGGACCTTTTTCTGTCCCTTTAAGGAATGAGGAGGCATCAGATGAAGCTAGTAGAAGCAAGGTAAACCAATGAGTTGGTTCTGTGTTAATCAAGCAGTAGAAGAAATATAAAGAATGTACACTGAAAACAGGACAAAATCACAGAAGAGATACACCAAATATAGTGGGTTTGGATGTCCTGGAGCTTCACACAATTGGAGGCTGTGAGTGGGCTAAGGGAATATACTGCATATGCTTCTCTTTTTTTTGGTACTGTTATATTCCAGGCATTTCATAGAATCATAGAATGGTTTGGGTTGGAAGGGACTTTAAAGATCATCTAGTTCCAAACCTCTGCTATAGGCAGAGACACGTCCCACTAGACCAGGTTGCTCAAAACCCCATCCAACCTAGTGTTGAACACATCCAGTGTTGCGGCATCTACAGCCTTCCTGGGCAACCTGTTCCAGTGACTCATCATCCTCAGAGTGAAGAATTTCTTCCTTACATCTAATTTAAATCTCTCCCTCTCCAGTTTAAAGCCATTACACCTCATCCTATCACTACAAGCCCTTGTAAAAAGTCCCTCCCCAGCTTTCTTGTAGGCCACCTTCAGAAATTGGAAGGCCACAATGAGGTCTCCCCAGAGTCTTCTATTGTCCGGAACGCCCCCAACTCTGTCATTTGCCTTTACCCACTTCTTAGATACGAGACACTGAACCTGGTGGATGTTTTCTGACTGCATAAAGCTGTTCTTATAGTCTATGTTTATGAGAGAATCCGTAATTCTTGTCAGAAATCTGATTCACAGCCAAAGAAATGAAACTGCATGGACTGTCACCGTAAATTCAGCCAAAGCTTGTGTAACCCCATTGGGACAGGCTGAAGCAATATTCATTGCTATATATACAAGCAGAATTATGGAGTAGAAGCATCATTTCTGTGCTGTGTGTTGCATATACTTTACTGTATGTGACAATGACTGCTATTTGCTACCAGTCCTGTTTCTAACGTGACACCGTGAGTTCAGTGAGAGGTGGTAATGAAAAAAAGCCCTTTGGCTATTGTTACCTTTTAATGTTAAGAATGTGCACCTGTTGCATGAGGTGTGTTTTGTCAAGTTTATAACAGTTAATAGAAAGCTAAAGTAAACAACATTTGTGAGTTCAATGCTTTAAAGTCAATGCTCTAACTCATTCATCATTGAAAACAAGAGGTATAAGGCCATTAAGAATCTGGAATTTTGTTTCTTTATATTATTTCATGCAAAAGACCAGCATTTTTGGGCTTATAGTGTATATTTTGGCTTTGTGCTACAGTGCATCCAAACAGAAGTGTCAACTTTACAGTTAAATAAATATGAATTGAGGAATGTTTGGTGTCATTACTCAATAGGACCATTTTGCTGGGTGTTCAGGATTGTAAAAAACCTCCAATGAATCAACACTGCATCATTCTGTGATCCACCTCCATCACTCTACATCCTGGCAGGGGTAGCATTAGCTCTGCATTTAAATTACTGTGCACAGCTATGAGTCGTTTTTTTAAAAAAAAGGGTAGAAATCCTGCTGTTATCAGCCAAACAGAACAAATTTAGGGTTATACATTCATAATCTCTTGTTTTGACAGCTTATGGTTTCATATTTTCATTTGTAAAACCTTAGCAGCAGTATACTTGATTTGTAAAGAAAAAAAATCACAGCTCCTGCAGAAGTTTTTTAAAAGACCTTCATTTGGACTAGCCTAATGGTTTTTTGTTCAACAAATTCACCACTGCTCTGGGAGCCTCAGATTCAAGCATCCTTTTGTTTCAAGGCATATTGTTCTTTTTTAGCTCCCTGTCACTTTAGAATTGAAAACCATAGGTCTTCGAAAAGGAACTGAAGTTTTGGAAGAGTTGCCAGCATATGAATAAATGCCACTGAGACCTGAGTTTCCCGTATGAGTGATCTTGTGGGTCTTTGCGTTTGGTTCTAGTGCAGTCATATTTACTTACCCGCTGGCACTGAGGAGTGGTGGCAATGATCTCACTCTTCCTAGTTGTGTAAAATATGATGTGTTCATCCCCACTATCCTGTGACCATTTTGGCCATCACAAGTCTTAGTGACACATCTCAACTGCAGCATTGATTGCTATGTTTTGAGGGTGACCAAAAAAAGGAGAGCAGGGCTTCAGCTGTAGTTCCTTAATATTTAATTCATGAAAGGTAATACATATTTCTAAGTCTTATAGATCAGAGGAAACACTAGTGTTCCTTAGATTATTTTCTTTGCCCCACCATCAAATGTGCGTGCTTTACTCGTAATCCCACCTGCCAATGAGCTCCTGCGCTGCTCTGTGTTTCTGAGGCAGAGTTGTTAGTGTGCACATCAATCCTGTGTTTTTCAGTCTGTCTCCCAAGAGCATTACTCTTTTGGAAAGCCTTTCGAATGATGGCAGGTGAAGACAAGAAGGCAGCCACATGACCCTCTCTTCATGATGCAGGGCAGAGACTGACAATCCTATTCCCAGACAGGTATCTGAGATGCAAATACATTAAGATGGGAAAAGGGAATCAAGTGGATAATGGGATTTAGGGAAAACTGCTATCTATAAGATGCTGCCTTTCTGGAGGTGTTACATAGGAATCAAGTGCTTGAGTTACCTAGTATAGCCAGAGAGATGCAGTTCTTACACCAGAAAGACTGAGGAAATGTGAAATGCTGCCCCAAAACCTGAGAGATCTTGGAGAGTAATATCAACACGTACCCTGCAAGGAGCTCTTTCATAATGAGAAAGACACAGAAACTCTGAACCTTTACAGGAAAGTCCACTCCCCTTTGCAAACTTGCCATTATAACAGTATTGATGTGACTATGGTTACATTCAGCCTGGTGTCATGAAAACACCCACACAGCCATTTGCTTTCTTGAAATTAGCACCTAGGAGACAGAGAGGAAGGTTAGCAAGACAGTATTTATCTTTACAAGTGTTTTCCTTTCTTTTGCAAGGGAAAATTCAGTGTTGCAGAACGTAGCAATCTTATCAGAAAGAAACGTTTCCCTGCAACTACCTCTTCCATATTCTGCTATCGTACTGTTACAGGATGGCAGAAATGGCCTGAGGATAACTCCCTGTTTTTCCTTGTTGTTTGGTGTGTGCCTGCTCTTTGTTCTACTCAAGTTCACTAATCATACAAATAATCTTATGGCCTTTTGAAAATGGAAACAAAGTAAAGATTAAAAAGGTTAAAATCTGCATCCACACAAATATCACCTGCACCTCAGGGAATGGAGCGGCTTGAGCGTCACAGCAGTAACTCAAGCCAAATTAGGAAAGAGTCGCTGCTGCTCCCTGTGTCAAACGAGGCTCCGCTCCTCCCATGGGCTTCCCCAACCCCTCTCTAGGATATCTTCATCTTGCAGGATTGGTCCCACGGGGATGATCAGGACACAGTATAAAGGAAGTAAATGTTCTTTACCTTCCTTTCTCTCTAGTGTCTCTGCCCACAGGTGCTACCTGGCTTAGGAGGCTGATCATGGAAGCAGGTCTCCTGATTTTGAGCCACAGATAGAATTATCTATGGCTGTGCAAGGTGCACCAAAACTTGCTTCCGCTGGTGTGAATAGTTGCCTCCAGGCTGAATAAATGTTTCAGTGCCTTAGTTATGTTGCTTAAAACAGTGATTCCATCATAAAACCCTGTTTTCAGGTGCTTGGTGCCTTGGAAAATTTCCATCCAGGCTAAAACCCCCCACACCATATCTGTGCATTTTAGGCTGAATACTCTCAGCAAACTGTGTCATTTTTTACTAATAAAAAGGCAGGGGAATAAAGGGAAAATACCATTAAGACTTACTAAAGCTGGTGGATGTACTTGGCATGCTTCATTTAAAATATAGTTAACCAATTCACTATGCTCATTTACGACAGCAAGTGGCTGAATCACCGTAGACTCCAATACACAAGCATGTGTCTGCAGGAATGGTCTCTGTTGCACTTGTGACCATCTCCTGTGGTATAGGTGCAGATGCTGCACAAGCTGAGCAGCCAGTCAGGCTACAGCTTCTTCAGCTGCCCCTGGAAATCTGTGCTTGGTGACCTCTGCCCAGACAAATGCAAATATGAGACTGCATAGGAGTTTCAGACTGTCTGGAGAGAAGGCTGTTTCTGAGTGTGGGTTTCACAGGAGCATCAGAAGCTTGAGTAGCACTAATACTGGGACCAGAAAAGTTAGAGAAGATGATGCTGAGGTTTATCCAGGATGAGTACCGGACATGGGCTAGGTCCACAAGGCCACAATCTAAGCAAAAATATGATTGAAATGGTTACACAATCACAGTTTAATAGACACCCAGCACAATAAGATAGGCAGGGGAAAAGCTGCAGTCATAAAAGAGTGTTATGTCTAGCAGAAGAAAAGAGAAGGGAATCAACGTTACCCAGTCAAGAAGCTGAATATTTTACTGCAGCCTTTCCTTCCTTCTAGACCTTTTATATGTAATGTTAATGGATATTATCTAAACTCCAGATAGTGTCTGCTACCTCCTAGCTTCTTGGAAAGGGTGCCTCCAACATACTTTTTATGAGTCTATGCATCGCTGGGGTATTTCTTCTTTCCCAGAAGAGGGGAAAGAACATATGATGGAGATACTACTTGTAAATATTTGCCTTTTTTTTTTTTTCTTAAGAACCCTCTGTCCTGTTGATCAGTATTTTCTGCATTTGAGTCAAATGACAGCAGAGCTGTCATGACATTTTTTGCTTATGCTTAAACCTTGCCTATAAACTGCTCCTATAGGGCTGCTCCTTTGGCCCGCCAATGCCATTTTGGCCTTTGCAGAGGATTCTTGTCAAAATCCTAACAATGAAAGGATCCATTGCCCAACATAAAGAAGAACATTTGTTTCCACTTTGTCAATTCTTCTGTGAGCCATGCCTGAGGAATACCCTGGTGCCCTTCAAGCTGATGTGCCATAAACAAGTGTCTGCTCTTCCCTTTGAACACAACAGAAAAGCCCTTCTGGTGCAGCAGGATTCATATTGCATGCTCTCTCCCATAAATGAATCCTTCCCTGTCACTGATATATTGCCATAACATATTATCAGAGACCAAGGATTGCTGTTGCTTTCACTTGTATCGCCTATCAACACTTTTCTCTTCCATTCTTGTGTTAGATTACATCTATGGGAAAAGAAGATGCAATGTACAGTTTTACTTCATGTATCCCGGTGTCCAAACAGCATTTCAGGTTACCTTTTTTTTTTCCCAGAAGTGAAAAGGTGCAATACTATTCCTAACTCTGCATCCCAGGTTTTCTTCCGCCTTGTGTCAGAAGTTGTTATTCAACCACAAGAAGTGTCCATCACTGTTCTAGCGAGGCCCATAACCTCTAATCAGCATCATGAGGATGAAGAAGTCCTGACTGAGCAGAGAGTGGTTTTTACATGCATATGCTGCCTACTTTGTATTACACTAATTTCCCCTACCTTCCCCTCTGCTTGTCAATAGTGACAGATAACAGAGAAGTTTAGAGACAGTCTGAGATCCTTGACTGGAGTGAAGGAGCTCAGATGGAAGTGCAATGCCCTAGACACACATGTCAGAGCTGAAACCTTGTCTGTGGCTCAGATCACCAAGAAAGCTGGAGAGGAAAGGAGAAAACCAAGAAGATTGGCCAGTACCATCACTGGAGTCAATGGGAAGAGAGAGGAGAGCAATGGGAGAGGCTGACACTGTGAAACACTGTGTGACAGCCAGCTTGGTGCGAGAAGGCAGCACAGGATGGAGGAGCCATACATGACTGTGCAAGAACAGCAGAAAAGCCCTGGAATATAGCCAAGATGAGGCTAGAAACTTTGAAAGCAGTTTGTGGAGAGTAGTGAAAATAAAAAGCAGCTTGGAAAAGATCCAGGCTGAAGCTGGAAATGATAATTGCAGACTAGGGTAAAAATGGAGAGTACAATGAATTTTATGACCCAGGGAAGAAATGCAGTAAAATGGCAACAGGAAATATGGATTTCAAGAGGATGTTTTTTTCCTGGATTTGGTTTTCTTTGAGAAGAGAGGCAGGGCCCAAACTATATGAGAGGACAGCACACGAAGATGAAAAATTAAATCATCAGAGAGGATATGAAGAAAACAGTAGAGAGGCCAGTTAAAGAAGAAGTAAGCATGTAATTTCAGCAAAGAGAAGGGGAGAGTGCGCTGTTTGCAGGTGTGCGCGGTAAAGATGCTATTATGAGTCCTTTGAAATGTTTTAATAAAACTGTAGATGTGGGTTTAAGTAGTGCAAGGATATGTCCAGCTGCAATTTAAATGGGGGGATGTGTAGTAGGGTAAGTCTGCGGTGTGAGATGGGAACACACAAACTGGGTAATGGAGGGAAAATTGATGGGGAAACAGGGAAAGAAGGCTCCATACAACAGTATTGGCAGTTGAGGAGAAGAGGAAAATCTTGTAGTGCAAAAAGGTATGTAGAATATATTTCTAACTACAAGGAAAGGGAACAGGGACAGCAAAAAAGCAAAGGACTGGGAAATCACCATGGAAGGGAGGACAGGAAAGCCTGCAGAGAGAGAGGCTAGGCAATGGAAAATTTGATAGCAGTCGTGAGGAGAGAGGGAAGATGAGGACATGTATGAAGAAGAAAAGCAGCAGCCAAGTTTAAGACAAAGTTACAATGGAAGCCGTAGTGAACACACGAGTAGAAGGCATCTGTAAGGAATAAAATGGTCTGTTTGGATTGTGGACTTCCTGATGTGTACCTGGTCTCTCCAGGAAAAACAGAAGATCAAGCAACAATTCCTAGCTAGGTGACACAATAGAAAAAAGCATATACTTTGGAGAAGAAAAAACATCTTCCTTATCCTTTTCTCATCATCTAAGTCTTTCAGTGGCTTCTTTTTGGAAAAGGAAAATTCATGGTTAGATCTACTTCAAAGATATCAGCTGCGGTCCTTCTTTTACTTTGTTCTTCAACCAGGCTTGTGTCTGTCAGTCAAAACTAGACTCCAAAGTCAGCCTCTTTCATGGGGAGAGTGTCTGTCTCCCCTCATGGATCTCATGCATTGAAACCTTCCATGCTACGAAAGGCAGTGGCACGGGCAGGCGGTGTTGTGCCTCCTGGTTGATGGGCTTCTGTGGAGATCAGTGGGTGTCTGTGAAGGCTCCTGGCCTTTCTCTGCCATGCTAGCCCCAGGCATGGCATGACATGTCATTCTGGGAGGAGTTTTGGCTTTGTTATTCCAGGCAGCAATTACGCACAGCATAGTAAATATGACGGTATGGCTCGAAACAGTGGTGTTGCCCTGATGCAGCACCTGTTGTTAGACTCCCTGTGTCCCAACTGCAGTGCTTCCAGGCTCGTGCACAATGTGAGATGAGCAAGCACTAGTGATCCATTCAATTTGGAGTATCCTTTCCTGATATGAATCACTGAAATTTTCACTGAAATTTTAGCAATAGTCCAGCTGGAAGCTTAGACCAGAACTATGCTGAAATAACTGCTACTCACCTGCATCAGGATTCAGGTGTCTCTGGGGATAGGTCACGGTTCTGACTTCAGTGGAAGTTGGTAAGGACTGCAAGCTAATGAAGTTTAATGGCTGTCCCTGAGAAAAAAATTAGACGTTTCACTGTGACTAGTTACAATTCAGTCCACAGGACGGAACAGGCTCCAGTGGCATTAAATCCCTGCCTATGTCTTCATTCTTTTAATAACCTTGAAATGAAGAGGAAGGTGGTGGGTACCCATGCTTGCCCTGCTTGTGATGCTTGGAAGACAGAACCCTGAAATCTCAATAAATGTTTGCTAAACACATCATTCGTACCTTAGAAATAAAATAATCCTGTTTGCAGCTGTGTCAGCTGCTATTTCTTTTTCTTGATAAGAGCCACCCTGTTTTCCCTCTTTCTCTCCATCTCTTGCTGACTATCAGATGTCCTGGGATTTCTCTCCTATTCCTCCAGCATTCTCTCCACTGTAGAGTAAGTAAGAATGGATTCTGAACGCTTTAACTGTTAGCATTTCATGGCTGTCTTCAGATTGTGGCTAGTTTGCAAGCTGCTGTTCAGTTCTAATTTGAAAACAGTAGGTTCTTGTTTGCATTTAGCAAAGTAGCTACTTAAGGGTACAACAGAAGTTATGGAATTTATATTATGTTTTTCATTTATATATCATATTCATTTGTATATGCTATATTTATTTTTATATGTTTCAGATTTCATGCAGAGTGCTCATGAAAAAAAAGCAGTATTTTACAGAAAGATTTGTGCCCTTAGTCCTGTTGATTTCATCAGGATGGCTGAAATATTACTGAAATAGAGATTTAAAAACAGATGAGAATGAGAACTAAGCAGTTAAGAGCACAAACAAATTAGTGTTCTATTTCTTAGGACTGTGTTTATTAATGTAACTACGACTTGGCAAATGTTACAGAAATTATGCACCTTAGTTATAATTTTTATATATGTTTTAGTTTTTATATGCTAGTATCTCCACCTGTCTCCAGTTTTAATACTGGCATCCTTAATAATTCTTTTTTTTTTTTTCTCTTTACTTGAAAGGAAGAAGAAAAACAATGATGAAAAAGCCTTTCATAACACATTCCTTCCTGAAAATAATTTACTTTCCCATCCTGCCTATGTTCTTCTCTTTCTGGCCTGTGGTTGTGTGTGGACCTTGGTCCTGAGCAGCCCCAGATTGTGGTCTGTGCTGCTGACCCTCCTGGCCCAGTACAGCCTGCTCCATTGGATGGGTGCAAAAACTCTTAGAAGCTGTAGACGGCCATTGACCCTGCAATGTCAGCTACTCTGCAGTGTGAGGTAAACTTAAGACACAGAAGTTTCCAGGACTTGTGTTTATGCTGCCTGACATATAACAGTGATCTACACATACACCTATCATGACAGCTTACATGCTCTTGAGCTAACCATTTGGATGTTTGTAGAGGGTAAAAGATGACAGACTGCAGCATCCTATAAGCAGACTCTCATTTGGGAGGGGAAGGCTTTGCTTTCTGCTCCCTGGCCTGTTACTGCCCCACAGGGAATCTCTTCAGTCTTTGTACCTCCACTTGCCGTCTCACCTTGTCCTTCTTGCATGTTCCAGCTGTGGCACAGCTGGCACAGGGATACAGCTAGCGTCACTGACCACTCCTGGGGGACAGGTGGGACTGCTGAGCCCATCCCCATGGCCTCGCACTGACGCACCGGACCTCACTCAGGAGTTCAGAGCAAGTGACAAAATCTTGCATCTCCCCACAAGCAGACAGGTCAGGCACTGTGGCTTGCTCACCTTTGATATCTGTTTATTTCCTTATTTGTTGTCCTTCCTTGGTCTTGTCTGTTACTTTCCTCTGTCTTTCTACAAGTATCTAAATCTGCACACTCCACCCAACTATTTTCAAAGACCTTTTAGGCACTGCCAAATGCCTGACTGCCTTCTCTACATGCCTCAGAAGAAGGTGTCAGCCCTTAGCTGATGAAATCAAGTGCTATGATGGAACACTGGGATCCTAGGGTACTTCCTAGCCCCTTGATCTGGGAGCAGGCAGTGTTTTCACATCCCCGCTGAGCAGACACCTTTCAGCACCCCAGACGTTTTGTGGGAGGGAAGTCCAGATGTGTGATGTGGCCAGGTCCCTGGTTTGGACATTCAGGGTTGTAGACTAGAATATGAAATTCAGGGTCTAAATTTAAATATAAAATTAAACTTAATTCATTCTGTAAGCCTTAATGCATGAAAATGTTTGAGTACTTAGAAATATCTTGAGGCTACAATATAAAGAACAACTTTCTCCTGAAGGAGGAGAAATGCTTTAGGGTGATGCTGGACTTACCCAAGTTAAAAGCTGGAAAAGGTGGAAAGTCAGCTGACTGAAAAATAAGAAATCACTACAGCTTTGCATGGGCAAAGGTCAGAAAGCCAACTTGTTCACCAGAAGTAAATGTATATATGAATTTAAGTTACATAGAGTAAGATAATCTTATATTATGCTATCTGGTTACCTTATGTAGATTAATATGACTTTTATTAGTGGAAAATTTCCTCTCTGTGTTATATTAATGAAGAACTGAACCTGGCACATATACATGCTTTGAAATCTTCTTTGAAGCAGATTCTCTGCATTTAGATAAGCTGGGTCAGATTTCTTTCCTAACAGGCTGGCCAACTTGTAAGTTTTTATAAAAAAATAAGGAGAAGCAGCCAAAATACTATATGGATTTGTTCCTGACCTGTAGTCTTCAGTGGTGGCATTTCTATTCTGCAGAGTATTGTCACACTGAAACCCTTCCTGTGGCATATATGGATGGAGAAAACTTTCTCGTGCCCATTTCAAAGTACTGAAGCATAAGATTCATGACCAACAGAAGAGATTTCATTCAGTGCCATCTCCTGAGCGGCTGGAGGTTTGCAGGTGCTCAGATCTTTGAAGGGACAAAACTACATTATGAAGACATGACTTTGAAGATTGAGCAGATATATTGTTTGATCTTCAGCAAACTGACAGATGCACATAGGAAAACTATAAGAAAAGTAAAGGAGATACCTTCTTATGTAACTCCAGATTTTCATTTTCACAGCCATGGAGCAACATAGAAGTGGGTTGCATAAAGATGTACTTGTTGGCTCATTACCATAGACTGTGGAGATGCAAGTGCATCTATAGCCTCAAAAACAGAAGCTTTGATCTCAGCATTACTGCAGAAACCAGAGAGGTGAGAGATATGAAGTGGCTTTCTGCCTCTTCTGTCCTTGTCTGCCCTGGTTCTGGCATGATGAGAAATGTATGTGGATATTGGTGCAAATCTGAACAAGTGCAAGTTAGAGTGGTTTCACTCTTAGTTATGCTAATAGAATAACAAGATATGGCAGTGTTTCTCTTTTGCATGGGGTCAGGGCACAACCATTCTAGTTATACCCTCTTCATAATGTTTTCTGGCCAGGGGGAAGCCCTTGGGTTAGGAAGCAAATGTTCTGAAAGACCTCTCAGTGAGAATGATAAAATGCAATTGAAATTCTAGCAAGTTGGCCTGGAGTAACTACTCATTAAATAGCCGCAATGGTTGTAATTATGGTTAGATAAAATTAATAAATAATATAAATGCTCTCTAGGATGTACAAAATTATTAATGGATAATGCATAAACTGGAATCAGAGTCAGCTGCTTTATTGGAGGATACAGTAAAAGACCAATAAATCCCACAGGCAGATTAGTTGGAAAAAGCCAATAAAAATTATTTACCTAACCAGCCAGCCCACTTGCTATTTGGTTTGACAGATTCAATTTATTCTCTCCTTTTAAACTCATTTTTTCTCTCTTTATTGCAACAGTTCCTTGGGTTTTGGAAATAGCTGAGATGGAGTGTAAAGTTATGCTTGTATTTCTCACAGGATCTATTAGAGGTTGGGGAGTAGTGAGCTTAGCCTGAAAGACTAGATATGATATATTGAGCAGGTGAACAGCTTATGTGTGATGTGACACAGGGCACAGGCCCAGATCCATGATCTCAAAACATCATATTTCAATGTTCTTACATTTGTCTTTCCCTTCACACAATGAGAATATGGAAAGGAAGTGATTAAATAAATGTTTGTGAGTATAGATTGAGAGTGCCAAACATTGAATCATTTTAATCCTGTAAGAAGCTACGGTATGGGTCACAGGAGAGCCTATTTACAGACTGTAGACTGGTTTCAACACTGATCTGGAATGATTACTCCTCAAGGTTAAGAAAAAGGTCTGTCCTGAATATGAAGTGCCATTTGAATGCAACTGAGTTATTTTCACAGCCACCAAGGTTTCCACTGCTTCACAAATAATCAATGGGTCTCCTGTTTGAGAAACTCACCTACTTCACAGCCAATAGATTTCATTTTTACCTTCTCACGTTGTGAGGGAACAAATTTTCCTGGCAAAGACTAAAGTTAGTCTACAGTGCTCTTAGTCTGTGAGGGTGAAGAAGTTAAGGTTTAGGAGAAGCAAGAATAACTACCTGCCCTAGAAAATCCATTCAAGCTTGTAAATCAAAGCAATCTCAGTAAGCAGCAGTTCACAGCTGAGAATCACTGTAATGTGGCACTGAGGTTGGCAGCTGTGGTGTTAGGATGGGCTTTGGCTCAAGGACTGGCACTCAACATCCACCTCTGGAGTGGAAAAAACATCCAGGTCTTTCACAATTGCAAATCTTTCTATAAATCAAGCCATCAGCAGGGAGCAAGCTAAGCAGGAAATTAGTGTGACTGGCAGAGAATGGGTGAGACAGACTACTAAACTCATGACAATCCTGCTAAAATTAGTAACCAAGGATCTATCTTTACCACTTCCAAATGGTTTCTAGAAACTGTGTGGTCATGCACTTTAATGAAAAATTAAGGATAGAAAAAATTGCAGTTTACTTTCTGTGTCTAAATTTGCTCTTCATTAAGATGTCTGACAAATTTAATTTCTGTAAAGTATGAATGAATATGTATCAGGTTTCACTTTTCCCTGGACAAGGATCAGCCTCTATACCAAGATAATCTCCCTTGCTGCAGCTCAGAGGGGCTGACGGGATAGATGGAAAGAGATTCCTGAAATACCATGGCTGCTCTGTGTGGAAAAGGCTGAGATGAGTGACTCTGTGGGATGTGTCGCCACAGAAGGCAAGAGAGGCTTCAGGGGGCTATATAACTGCTTTGGTCTTGGTCACTTTTCATCTTCCTGTATCTCTGTGTGCCTTGTGTAAAGGAGAAAACAAGGATAATGATACGGCTGGGGAGCAGTGGAAAGAGGAAACAGCTACCTCAATTTTCTCCATGCATACAATCAAAGATTATGATTACTGTACTAGAAATGGAGTAAAGTTGAGATTATTTAGCATATGGTGAGTTCTTACTATAGAAGACTTTGAAATAATAGTAAATGTTTCTAGAAGAGACTATATGGCTCAAAAGGACAGTGTCATACCACACTGTGTGCATCCTACCATGGTAGAAGAAGGGAGTCACTCTTCTGATTCATAGAACAAATTAAGTATATTATTAGCACATTAAAAGTAAACAAGGAAGACTGCTGGGGATGATATATTCACAGTTGCCAATAACATTCAAGCAGGCTGGTTACTGAAAGGCCAGACCTTTCTCATTGCAGAGACATTTCAAGACGTGGAGGCCATTGATGGTGGTTTGGTACAGGAAGGAACAAGGACAGGGACACCAGAAAAATATCTGAAGTTGCAGAAGACACAAAAGTGCACCCACTCAGTACTAAGGTGGTCCCAGTCACCTATCTCTAGTGTATGTACACCTCAGGAAATGTCAGCAAAATGGTTCTCCAACCACAGCCCTCCCTGCTGCACCTCAGCCAGTGGTGCCCATAGCTGTTTTATACAGATATCAGGTATCTTCTCCATGTAATGTTAAAAGTGCAAGTGGCTGAACCTAATGTTTCAGACTGTGCTTTCTTAAATGTGACTGGTTTCTGGCATCTTAGGCATAACTGTGTCAATGCTTATAGGTGCATCGTACCCACACTTCTCTACCAAAATCCTGGTGTCCTGCTTATATCACCTGTTATCATACAGTCCAGGAGTTCTCCAGCCAGCTGCATTACTCCTGCTGGTGGCTACTTACCATGCAGTGACTCAATAATTTCATGAACAATCAGTTAAAAAGGCAGCAAACCCAATTCTGTGCCACACACAGGACACCTGAGAACTATGCTACAGCAACAAAACCCACTGCTGTTGGGTCCACCTATTCTCTAAATAATGGAACAGTACTGTGTTAGGGTGAGACTAAGCTCTCTGCAGCTGTACTATGTTGGGAGGAGGGAAAGCCCTACTGCGTTTGACATCATACTGTACTCTGCCATGCAGCATAGGAGAGTTAAAAATGTACACCATATATAAATGCAAGTATTTTAGTGCATTTCACACCTACCCATTTCCCAGTTCTGCATGTAGGTGCTAAAACAGAACTGGATCAGTCAGGGTATGCTGATCAATTCCCAGAAAAATAAATGGAAAGGAAAGGCCTCCATTTATGTGGAAGGAAATCCTATCTGCTGTCAGGTGCTGCTTGGGGATACAATAAACATACTATGGTTTTGTTTTAGAAATGTCTTTGCAAGCAAATCCAGTGCAGGGCTAAGCAATGTGTCAGGCACTGCTATGTGGAACCATGGATCAAATTTGTAGTAACTGCCTGGATAATTGTAATCTTTCTGAATAGAGGAACACCCATAGTGTGCAACCACTCATAGTCTACAATTAGAAAACCCTCTACCCTGTTCTAGCCTAAAGTGCAGATATTGAAGCCTAAAGAACATGAACTCGTGTTTATTTTAGCTGAGCCACTGAGGTAGTAGAGATCTTGAGACTGTTACTGATGGAAACTTAGGTACTAGAGAAATGAGATGGAACCAAGTAAATACAGTATAGGTGAGATGAAGCTTGAGTATTTGGATTCAAGCCACTGACCAGTTGGACACTTCCCTACCATATGTCCTCTCTGACCACCGAGACAGTATAAAACCAGCAGTCCACATTAATTGGACTAAAAAAGTGAAAAATTCTACGTCAAGTGAAGGTATGTGGCTGAGTAAGGATGAAAAAGTCCAGCTTGTCAAAGAGAAGGGATTAGAAAGAGATTCTAGAGCAGCACATTTTGGAGAGCCAATGCTGGAAAGCAGCATTTGGGGTGCCAGCTGTACCTAGAGCACAGAGAGGCCAGAGGGGCATATCCCAAAAGGAAAAAGCCATGCCCAGAAGCCCTGATATGCATTGCTGCACTGAGAAACACTGAAATATTTAGCGAAGGAAGAAACTGAAATATGGAGCTAAAACAGCTGTGCTCAGCAACCTGGCATTGGCAGTATTGTAGGGTTAGGTGGGTTAGCGCGAAAGGATACTCCAGTGGTTTGGAAGAGGTGGCCTCCGGCTGCTGTTTTTTCAGCAAAATTTGTGACTATTAGGGCTTTCATACCATTAGAAAAATTTCTGAACAAACCTGAGCCTCTAATAACATCACTGCTGGTTGCAAAGCCTTTCTCCAATGACAGCTAATTTTGATTTACTAATTAACCCAATCTTAATCCATTTAATATGACACGGTTATTGGTTCAATGTGCTGTTGATTCTGTAAGAATGTCTCATAATATGTATTTGAGGAGAAATACTGGTGGAAAACATCTCTACAGTTACATTTATTACATTTTTAATCATATTAGAGAATTAAATCCCATCTCCAACTACACTATGGTCACTGGCATCAATTAGACTCTTATTCTATAGTTCTCTCTTCACTGCATCTTGTGTCACCTACTCTGTGCTGTTGTCATGGACTGATGTGAGACATGGGTCACCCTCTGAGTTTTGTCAGTAGGGACACTCTGTGTGAACCCTGACATGTATTTTAGCTGAGGCAGAGCATTGCTGTGGCAGAGCTATGCCATTTCTTTCCCCCAGGCAAGGCAGTGGAAGGATCCTCTGGTTGGCTGTGTGTGGCACTGTGCCTTGGCTCCTACATGGGCATTTTCTCATGGTTCCACAAAGAATGAAAATCTTCCCAGTGAGCATTTTCACAGTCAAACTCTGCATGGGCGGCAGGTGATGTGCTCTGTAGTTGTTGGCTTGAGTGGCCAGGGTCTGTCCAAACATGGACAAGAAAGTTCAAGTCAGCCAGACTGGATAGCGTCCTGTATGCCCCAGTGTGCTGGTGTGGCTTGAGAAACAGCCTTGGGTAATGTCAGCAGATGCTCCATATATTTTGCCTTCCCGTTTTGCCTCCATCCTTGAGGACAGAGAAAAAGATTGATATAAGGAATAAGGTGAAGTAAGAAAATAAATTTTTTTACTCCGTTGACTGGCTTTGCTGTACTTTGCAAGAGAGTAAAAGCATTTTGCTACACACTTCAGGTTCTGGACTGGAGAAGTTGGAGATGCCTCCAGTGGAAGGGAAAGAGGAAAGTAATTTCCGTACATATTTCCCTTCAGCTCCTTTTCCTGGCTTCAAAAATCATAAAAGGACAGAGGCAACCTGTTGTCCAAGGGTATTGAGTTAGCCAAAATAATCTCACATTTTGGGGAAGTCTTTTGGGTGAGATGACTGAAACTGTTTCTTTAGAATTATCTGGCTGTTGAATGTAGAATCCTTTGCGAAAAATTTCTGACTAGATATTGGTCTGTCAAAGGCAAAAAAAACCCTACATCACTCATTGAAGATTTATTTATACACAGTTGCTTTTCTGGCAGTGAGGAAACCAGAAGGAGATAAGCAATATCTCAAATAGAGCTGCTTGCAAAATTACAGACCACCTGTGGACCAGCTGCTTGAATATTACATTCTTTGGATGCTCATATCTCTTACTAGATGCTGCTTTGAACAAATTAAGGTTTGTTCAAAGTTTAACCCTCATCCTCTGGCAAAAAACATGCAACCAGCAAATAGAAATAGAAGAAGTTACAGAAAGGCTGTAACTGAATGTTACTCAGTTCTTCAAAGTGTGTCAATTTCAATTATTTACCTAATTTAAAGAAAATTGTATTTAAACCTGTAAAAGACTCCCAAGAATAGCATTTTAGAATACAGTCACTTGAACAATAAAATTTAAAAGGTCACTATTCCTAAGAGCTGAAATCAGCAGCTGCTATAGAAACCTTAATGCTTCATCATCTAACAAATTAAAAACATTGATAATATTAATGGACGCTTCAGCACTTACCATGTTTCATTAGTTAAAATACTCATTTGTCTTGTGTCTTGAAGTGTAAGAATAATTACTTTAGCACTGTTTCCATTTCTCATAATAACAGTGCAGAGCCAAATAACCTGGCTAGCTACTGCCGGACTGTACCAGAGTCATTGGGCTATAATAACCCAGTTGATGCTGATTGAAGGTAACTGTTAATTGAGCTGCCAGGTAACTGCTAATTGAAGTTTGCTTTTGGTGCCTCAGCTTTTTTGCTTGTATGGCTGTGAATGTAAAGGTTTCATTTTCAACCTGGATTGCTCAGGTAATGAACAGCACATGAATGAGGCAGAAGTGATATGAAAAACCATCATTATTTCATTTACCTGCATTGTGAAAGGGGATTTCTTTCAACTTCCAGTAACTACCATTGCCCAGGTGGCTAAGAAGGCCAACAGCATCCTGACTTGTATCAGAAATAATGTGGCCAGCAGGATCAGGGCAGTGATCGTCCCCCTGTACTCAACGCTGGTGAGGTTGCACCTCAAATACTGTTTTCAGTTTTGGGCCTGTCACTGCAAGAGGACATTGAGGTGCTGGAGTGTGTCCAAAGAAGGGCATGAAGCTGGTGAAGGGTCTAGAGCACAAGTCCCGTGAGGAGCAGCTAAGGGAACTGGGGTTGTTTAGCCTGGAGAAAAGGAGGCTCAAGGGAGACCTTATCACTCTCTACAGCTACCTGAAAGGAGGCTGTAGAGAGGTGGGTGGGTTCTGGTCTCTTCTCCCAAGTAATAAGCGATAGGACAAGAGGAAATGGCTTCAAGCTGCACCAGGGGAGGTTTAGGTTGGATGTTAGAAAAAATTTATTCACAAAAAAGATTGTAAACCACTGGAACAGCCTACCCAGGGAGGTGGTTGAGTCACCATCCCTGGAGGTATTTAAAAGATGTTTAATGTGGTGCTGAGGGGCACGGCAGTGCTGGATTAAGTTGGACTTGATGATCTTAAAGGTCTCTTCAACCAAAATGATTCTATGATTCTCTGTTTTTTTTCTCCAGGGACTATTTTTTTTCTTAAAGATCTCAGTAGGCATTTCATAATTTTTTGTAGAAATCATTTTTAGAGCATATGGATATAGACTTTACATAGTATTTGACCACTTCTCACTTTCCTGTGCCTGTGGTCAGGTCTCTATTTTAAGCTGGGTCAATATGGATCAGGTTTTTGCATGGGTCTGGAGCAAGATGAATATGTGTCTTTGGCATCACAGTGTATCATTTTACCTACTTTGCTACTGGTCCCTGTAGCAAAAGATGAGCAGTTACCTGAAACTGCAGTTCAGGCAATTCATTAAGGATGAGACAAAACTCTCCAGATTTAGCTGATTGCCTGTTTTTGGAAAATGAACACAAGATTCATGTGCTTTTGAAAAGTCTGTCTGCACTGTATGGCAATTTAACCAGCTTTCTGAGAAGTAAACAGTAGGATGAGTAAACGTGAGAACATTTTGTTAGTGAGATCTCAGTGTATAATTCATGATGGGTTTTGATACTGAACAGTTCTCAAGTGCAGTGGGAAAACATGTACCTACATTAGAAATGACATGCTGAGAAATAAGAAGCTATTCTGGTCAGCAGTAAGATTTGAAAACACTTCCTCCACTCCAGGTGGAGAGAAGAAATAAATCCTAGCCAACAGCTTGCTGAAACAAATGGTAGCAGCCTCAGAAACAAACAGTCCATTATGGAGTGAAAAAATGATGAAAATCATTTCCCCAGACTTGAGAAGTCTTTGATTTAAACTTTTTTTTTTTCATTTTTTTCCTCGGGAAATTTATACAATCTTCAGGTTGCAAGGGACTGATTATTCTGGGAAAGCAATATTTTGCTTGGGTCTGGGATCACACTGTGGTCATCGAGATAATTATTTTGTACCATCTTTTGCTCAATGAGTATAATTTCTCCATTCTCTCCAAATCCATTAAACAGGTCTTCTTCTCCACTGTTGTTTTGTTCCCCTGAAATCATTCTGTGCTGAGCCTCATGCTGACAAGTGATAAGACCAGCCTCTTCTCCCGAACCCAAACTGCTGCCCAGGGTGGCTGTTCATTAGGCTGAGGGATCCTCACGGCAGGAGCCACTGATGAAAGTCAAACCCTCTTAAACAGGCAGCAAAACATGTATAGATTCTGGCAGAAGCAAGTGGCACAGAACTAGCCTAAAATCAGTCCCTAGTGATATGTGTTTGGAAAATACTTCTCTCTGTACCCCGAAAAAGTTTTCTGTGTGCTATACCGCATGAAATAGAGAGACCCCATTAAAAACGCTTGCGGCACTGTAAATGAGAATCCTATTCACGTTACATTTTGTACCTATAAGCGATCTGAGAAATCTCTATGTTTTCTAAAACAAACACCACCAGTCTGTAAAATAACAGGACCTAGACTTTTTTTCCTCTCTCAATGTCACCACAACCACTTGTTTTCTTCCTTTTTATTAACTTCAGAGGAAAATCAGTATGAACATTGGTTTTTTTCCCTTCTTGAAAGCAGCAGTAACAAGGGCAAAAGCAGAGCTCATTCTCATAAGAGAAAGCCTGGCTGCTTCACTTCCAGTAATATTTCTTTTGCAGAAAAGCTTATGCATAAAAATAGCTTTTCCCAAAGTTAGCATTTCAACAGTAATTTAAGCAGATAGGTGCTGTTCATAATTAGTGCCGCGTTTTGTATTGACTGCTGTGCCAGTGGAATTTTGTGACACCAACTACATTAGTTATGAATTTCTCTCCATGTATTGAGGCAATCGAGGGGATCTATGATGTTGAGAGCAAAGTGCCTCCTAAGGACTTGTGAATGTTATTGTTGAACTACAGGTATAAAGTGATGAAATAGCTAAAATCCTCACAGGACGTCACCCTGATGCATTAGGCAAACAGGAATGTAGGCTGCTTGTGATGCAGGCAGACAAGGCAGAAAGCAGGAGGGAAAAAAAAAAACCGCATTCATTTGGAAATTTCCAGCTGCATCCTCCTCTTAGATGGTTTATGTTTTAAATATCCTCCCAGTCAGGCTACCTATGAAAAAGTTCACTGCTCTGTGTGCTGCTGCAACAAACAGTTGATCTTTTTGGATTCTTTGCAAGACATACTTAAAGGAATATTTGAATATTGTAATTAAAAAAAGTCCCTTTTCCTTTTTACCATTCATGAATATTCAGCCTTTCCTCTAAGGGACCGGTTCAGTAAAAGCTCTGAATAACCTCCACACTACATTGCAGAAGGTCCCAATAAAAAGAACTTGGGGTTTATTTCATCATTTTCTCATCAACCACACACAATGATTTCAATCTTCAGTTTCACATTAAACAAAGGTGGAACACAGCTCTTTCGTTCCCTTATATTTACCAGCCTTCAAAGGACAGTTTCAGAATGGAGAGGACACTGGCAGAAACTCTGTGTGATTTCTACTCGGCTGCTCCTCTTACTTGGATGTCACCCTCTGGGTGCTTGCTCGAGGATCTGCCTCCATCCCCTCCCCTCTGCTTCTCCTGCCACTGGCACTGGCTGGGCTTCTCACTGCTGGCAACTGAAATAGGCACAGGGGTGGGACAGACCAGGTCCAAAAGCACTACTGACAACACAACTTCAGGGAGGTGAAGCAAGTACTGTAATCACTGCACATGTTCATACCCCTTTGGCACCGAGGTATTCTATCATTCCAGCTCAGTGGAAACATAAGGAGAGAATTGCCTGAGCCACCATGAGGTAATCAGCGGGGAACCAGCATGTCCCTGTGACAACCATGTGTCTCCTGTGTTTCTGTTATTGAGGGATTTCTGGTGATACACAACCTGAAAACCAATCTGCTTTAATGAAATGGATGCCAGAGGCAAAGAGAGGAGAGGGGAGGCAAGGGACCTTTCCCTGTTTGCTTGTAATCATGGGAGGAGAGATTTTAGCTCGTGGTGAATAAGTGGCTGCTTCAGGAGAAAGCAGGATGCTGTTTTATGTCCAACCTCCTTTCTATGCTTACATACATTTACAAAGATTTTCTATGCTTGCACACAATTGCCTTCCTACAGTAGTGCTAAGGCACATGCCACTATGGACCAGGACTGGGCTATATGTGTCCCTTGTCTGTGGTTCAGCATAAAGCTGCCATATGGTGTCATGTTCTCTTTTTGCTGGAAGCAGATACGGCTCCTTCCTTTTTGGAATGTCTGCCTAATTCTAGTGGGAGACCAAAATTGCCCACGTCAATGGCAGATGTTGGTATTTGCGGCACAGCCTGCCTGGATTACCTGGTGTATAACAATCAACTCAACTGGTTGGAAGATCACCTTGGATAAGTCAAACAAGTTGAGCAGGAGAGGTGTTCTGAAACTAGAAATAACTTTGGGCTGCACGAGCAAAATCAGAGAGCATACTGGGCATTGTGTTGGGGTGAATTTTATGTGAATATGTCTCATCAGCAGGATGCTAGTGTTAGACCAGCATATGTTCCCACTGAGAACGAGGTCTCTGTGTATTTGTGTAAATAAATAATGAGAAATGTGTTCTCTCCAAAGAGCTTGATGACTAAATACTGCAGGTCATCTTTAATGGAAATAGGTAAGAGAATGGAATTATGTAAGGCCAGGGAGAGCAGTAGGGAGATCATGCTGCTTTTCTGACTCTCCAGCTGCCATTTGTTTAAGAAGCTTCTGTGTCAGGAAGAGGGACCCAGATAATGGCAGTGATGGGGGTCTCATTTCAATGGCTGCCATTGTTGTCCAGGTTTCAGGTGGGTTTTACTGGGATGAACGGATAATGTTGTTTGTGACGGCTAACACGAGAGAGAGCTAACAGTGAGCTGGTTCTGTGCATCGGTGTAGCTTTTTCATGTGAACGTGTGTGTATAGCTGTACACATAAGTATGTATATACAGTGGGCAAAAAAGGGATGCAAAACCCTGTTTGGGAGATGCAGGTGTGCCATTATGAAACATCTTTGTTCTACTACTGTAACGTTAAGGAAAGAGCCAGTAGACTTAACGGTTCTCTGCAAAGAGCCCCTGTAGCTAACACTGGATCACTATTCAGACCACCTTGCAAACTTTGAGAAAAAGTTCCAAAATTTTGTGAGTGTTGAAAACACTCCAGAAATGGCAGATGAGTTAAGACCTACTTAGGCACAATTACCTTTAATGGCACAAGCTTGACAACAGTAGAAAATTGTGTCTTTGTTTGATTTCTTAAAAAATGAGGAATTAAAAACTATTTCAGAAATAGAAAAAAAGAGTAGTGCATTTTTACAACATCTGTTGAAGACAAGTTTTGAGAACCAGGCGTTTCTTTTTCCATCCACAGATATCTGTGAAGTTTTTTCCGCATTCAATTAATTATTTACATCTTAAAAAGAAGCGGGAAATATGAATCTGCTGGGACCCATCATTATTTTTCAAAAGCAGCAGCTAAAAATCAAAAACTTGCCAATCTGCAAAATCCTACCTTCATAGGTACTGTATTTGGTAGGAAAGAACTGAGGAATGAGAAAATTTATCTCAGAATCAGGAGAATGGAGTGAACAGTAAAGACAGTGAGTCCATCACATGAAATCTTCAGGAATACAACCAAAGCTTGGGTGACTGAAGCTTCCAAAGGTTTTGTGCCTGGAGCTGCTGATCAGGCTGATGCGGCCTCACAACTCACTAAAGGACCAAACAAGTTTAGAGGAGCAATCTGGATGGAGCATTCCCTCTTCATCACAAGAATATTTTGTTCAAAACGGATTTTTATGCACTGTGCTAAAATAACGTGGAATCTATATTCCATAAGATAAAATGGCATGGTCCAGAAGGTTATCCAAGGGTGGAGGAGGAAAAAGGGTTCTAATAATGAGAGAAATGAAATTAAACCATAGAGTCATAGAATCATAGAATGTTAGGGGTTGGAAGGGACCTCTGGAGATCATCAAGTCGAACCCCCCTGCCAAACAGGACCATAGAATCTAGGGCAGGTTACACAGGAACACATCCAGACAGGTCTTGAAAGTCTCCAGAGAAGGAGAACCCACAGCCTCCCTGGGGAGCCCGATCCAGTGCTCTGTAACCCTCACAGTAAAGAAGTTCCTCCTCATGTTGAGGTGGAACTT
>JAVSBS010008864.1:0-37386 GCA_033124195.1 Coracias cyanogaster | reverse complement strand
ACAGGCCAGGATGCCATTGGCCTTCTTGGCCACCTGGGCACATTG
This sequence comes from Coracias cyanogaster, assembly GCA_033124195.1. Classification (NCBI taxonomy): domain Eukaryota; kingdom Metazoa; phylum Chordata; class Aves; order Coraciiformes; family Coraciidae; genus Coracias; species Coracias cyanogaster. Next base: position 37,341 of record JAVSBS010008864.1, on the reverse strand, counting down.
CTGGCTCATGTTCAGCCGGCTGTCGACCAGCAAGACTCAATACAGGTGACCTTTTTAGTCTCATGTATCACCTGTGTCAGAAAACTGTCCTCAGTGGACTCCAGAAAACTCTTGGATTGCTTACACCCCACCATGCTCCCCTTCCAGCAGATATTGGAGTCGTTAAAGATCCCCTCATGATAACCTGGGCCTGCAATCATGAGGCTTCTTTCTGTTTTCAAAGAAAGCTTTGTGCACCTCCTATTGTTGTAGAGGCAGTTTGTAATAGACATCACACCTTCCCTCTGTTGACTTAGTGTTCACAAGTGTTAACTTGGTGCTCACAAGGATGATAGAGATAATGGTTCAAGGGCTGGGCAAGCCTTGGTAATCTCTTTGCAACATCTTAGATCCAAGCCACTGGAAACAAAACTCCAAATATGGCAAGCCTGATCAGCTGCTTGTTGGCTCCATCACCTACAGAAAGCAGTCTCTGAACACTGTATTATCTTAGTGCCTCTTAATGTCACCTTTTCAACATATGGAACAGTTACCCTGATGGAACCTGGTGTTTTTCCCCTGTTGCAAGGGTCCTCCAGATGCACATGTGCAAGAATAGGAAGAACCTTCTTTCTGTGGTGGAAGTCACAAACATTTCTAGCCACCACCCACTCAAATGCAGCTTCTGGCTGACCTCTGACAAATCATCGTGAAGAATTGTAGATTTCCTCCGATTCACTCACTCCAACACTATGCAGTCTATTCATCTTCCTTGGCACCTTCACTTGGTGGCTTGATAATTTGAGCAGAGCAGACCTCATAATACAGATGAAGACATCATCACTTCCAGCTGAGTCACGGAGAGAAGCAGCAGACGCTCTCTGCAGCCTGAGACCTGGATGGTTAAGTCCTTTTTCAGAAGCTTCATCTCTGTCAAGACTTCTGTGCCTGGACCAGTCAGTCTGGCTGCTGCTGAGGAGCCTGTGTTGTGCTATGCCAACATCATAATGGTGCCGACTCTTGCAGTCTTGCGAAGTCTCAGAAAGAGACTGTAAGTTCCTTTATTTTTCCTTCTGGTGTGAACTGCTTCATTGACAGCAGAGTTCTTTCTTCTTATACCATTTGTGGCATTCCTGGTCAGTGGCTCTCTAGGAGTTGGTTAAAATGGAAGCTTGGCACAACTCTGTTTCCCTCCCACACATGCTAGATTATCTGCCTGACAGGGGACTTCTAATACTGGTTTTTGGCTGCTGGCCATTATACATCCACTGTGTGAATACTAAGTCATTTTTTTTTGTAATTTAAACCTATATATAGATAAAGGGAAAAAAACCCCACAAGTTTTGAGTGTTGTACGTTTGTCCATAAATGCATTAGAGGAAGAAGTTTTGAAAACTTCAGCAGATACATACTCAACTGAAGTTCTTGAAAGGAAGTGGCTGGTGCTCTTCAGTCTTTAGTCAATCTTCCTAAGACTGCAATAAAGAGGACGGTTAGAGAGAGCAAGGGAGTGGGAGGCTGGTAATGTAGACTGAGCTTCACTGAAGCTATTTGCACACTTCTGTAAAATGACAAATAAGTCTCACTTTCACAGTTATATATAATTTACTTGATAAAAATATATATTTTTCAGCACTCTTTTTATAAATGTTCAAGTTTTTTGTACATGAAAGTCCATGAATAACATTTATTTATCAAAATACCCAGTGAACTAGGGAAAGTCCCCAGGAAAACCATACCTTCCAAAATGTGTCTCATAAGGGCTGTAAAAGTTATTGCAAAATATTCTATTGTATCATTTGGAAATTAGTAGGTGATCAAGCAGTAATGCTCTCATAATGTGTCAGCACAAGGGAGCAGTTGTAATTCATAGAATCATGGAATGGTTGGGTTGGAAGGGATCTTAAAGATCATCTAGCTCCAACTCCCCTGCCATGGACAAGGACACCTTCCACTAAACCAGGTTGCTCAAAGCCCCATCCAACCTGGCCTTGAACACTTCCAGGGAGGTAACAGCTCCCTGGAGCCTTCTCTTCTCTAGGCTAAACAAACACAGTTCTTTAAGCCTGTCCTCACAGAAGAGGTGCTTCAGTCCCCTGATCATCTTCAGGGCCATCCTCTGGACACACTCCAACAGATCTTTCTTACACTGAAGGCCCCAGAGCTGAGTACAGTACTCTTCGTGGAGTCTCATGAGAACAGAGTAGAGAGGAAGAATCACCTGCCTTGACCTGCTGGGCACATTTCTTTTTATGCAGCCCAGGATGTGACTGGCTTTCTGGGCTGTAAGCACACATTACTGGCTCATTTTCAGTTTTTCATCCACCAACACCTCAAAGTCCTTGTTTACAGAGCTGCTCCCAATCCACTCATCACCCAGCCTATATTTGTGCTTGGAAAAACTTATATCTGCACAGGAACACTTAACTTTGGAATTTCTGGGCTTTTACAGACTTTAAATTTTTTCTTGAGTGAATAGAGGTAGCTTTTAACAATGCATTACTACAATTTATTCTACACGTAACTTTGTCAGCTTCTGGGGTTTTTAAATTTTATTTTTCTTACACTGAAATCACCTCAATCAATTTCTGTTTATACTAATATGACGCAGTATAGCATCAGGCTGTTTTCCCTACAGGTTATGCAGACTAGGTGAGTAATAATTAAGTTGCAATTTTTGAATGGTGCTTATGTTGTATTTGATCAGAACTGTCAGTCTCACTGTGCCTTGTACACATTGCGTCTCAAAGGTTTGCATGTTTTAAAAAAAAAAGCTCATCAAGACTCACAGCTTTGATTCATTTTCTTGGATAGCTATGGTGTTTTTATTAACCTCCCCATATTTCAATTACTTGCAGTTTCCAACTTCAGGTAGACACATCAATGCTATCTTTCATTTCTTTATAGAGAGCTTGTAAGGTATCTGGGTTTGATGCAGGTGTGAGGGAAACAAGACAGTCTTTACTTCAGCTTTTAACTTCTGTGTTGAGTATGGATAAATGTTACATAAATTTCTCCTTTCATGGATTTTTTCTCCAGTTCAACACAAGTCCACCAGATCTTACTGTAGTATCCTATTTCCACTTTTATATCTTAAGCTTTAAAGATTCTTCGTATTTTCTCTATCCATGACAGTTTTCTTTGCATATAAAACTACCTGGGAGAGCTATCACCATAACTGGGCTGTTTAACCTGTATCTATACTTTTTTTCAGAGTTAAGCAAAATGCTAAGTAAGATTTCTTACATCATACCTCTTTTTTTTCCACAGAATTTTGTCATTATTTGTTGTTAAGATGCCTCAACAATTTAGATAGTCCCTGTTCTCTACTTACTATGAGTATTGTGCTTGCTGATATTCTGGGTAGGCTCATTTGGAGTAATTCTTAGCCTCCTGAAATCAAGTTTTAGCAAGCTCAACCTGAGAAGGCTTTCTTTTTAGACACAGTTCAGTTTGTGAATGGTTTACACTATTGTTTGGATGTTCATTCTTGCATTTAAAAGCAAAAATAGAGTCATTACTGTATAAGCTTCTAGCTAAATGTTTCTTTAGCAGCACTGATAAAATCCCATTTTGGCTTGTTGGTGATCCAAGACACTCTGGTACACATTTATATTTACTGTCTGTTTGCTCTGCCTTCTGCTTTCAGTTCAGTGCGCTCCCAGAATATAATTTTGTTTCAGCATCCATTTTCATTGTCAGCACAAGTACTGCATGGTGGGGCAGATACCTTTATCTAGTCTTCTTTTTTCACTGTGTATTTGCAGAAATGGTCTGATTGACCACTGACAGATTTTGTGTTGTTCTCTGCCTGCTATTGTCTAGTGATTGCAGCAATATGGTTTAGGTTATCTGTGGGTTCTATCTCTCTGTAAAGAAATCACCCAATGAAGCCTGCCTTGGAATATCTAAATGAGGTACTCCTCTTTCTCTGTTCCTTTTCTTTTGAGGTGACTACTTCTGTATACAATTGCCTCCAGAGGTGGCAAATGTTCTCATGTCTTGTGTGAAGAACAGCCTAGAGCTGACCAATAAGAAACAGTGACTCGAGAGTGTGTTTGAATAAACACTTATTCAAGTACTGCACAGTAGGCATCTCCATTCACCATGAAGTTCTCTTCAGCAGCTCTGGAGATCTGCCTTCCTTGGGAGCTTCCTTCTCTTTGAACTGGAATTTCAAGCTCTTTTGTTTGCTGCCTTTCCATCAGTTTTGCACTTCTTTCTGCATAAAGGTACAGCAGAAAGAATAAACGTTGCCCCACTATGTAATCATTCCAGCCCGGTGGCTGGGGCAGTATATGCAACTGGGAACCAAGAGTTCAAAACCATTCAGATTAAGAGATTTACATATACTGTTGAGTATATTATTAGGAATAAACCCAGTAGTACCAGCACAGCTGTCTGCATAGGATATAAAAGCAGTTTACACTATATCCTCTGATGCCTGATGTAAAATGAGCTTGTACCTGTTAGTGACAAGTGCAGTCTTCAGTGTACCACCTCACAGGCTGGACTCACTCAGGTGTTTTTATGGTGTTAACTTGTGTGTTATGTAGGTCTATAAACTTCAGTATGAGGTTTAGATGTATAGCAGCTGAAGCTGAAACATTGACCTCAGAGCCAAAAAATGGTCCCTCGCTCATTTTATGTGACATTATGTAAACCACATATACTTTATCTATAGTATCTTATACAGATTGAAAATAACCCTTGTTCCCTAAGAAGATGGTATCACAGTTAAAGGCATTTGTCAGTTCCATACTGTAAGAACTTGACAAGTTCAAAAGTCCCAGCTACTGTCAGATAATCCAAACATTGCACCTTCTTTTTAAAAAAATTATTCTTCAAAATAATTTTCAGTATGTGATTTTACAACATGAAATCAGGATTTCCATGTGCTCTTTTATTCCTTTGGACTAGTTTTCTGCTTGCCACTTGCCCATCCTTACACTGTAACATAAAAATATTATATAGCCAGTGACATGGACACTCTATACCAATAGGCAGAGCACTACCTTTCATTCAGTAGTTCATCAAGGTACATTTATCAAGGCTGCTTAAAGGACTGAAATTTCTACTTGTACCTCTCATGCTACATGCTGAGTTCCTGATTTGGTAGATCCTCAGTACCTGTTTTGTTCATCACATTTCCTTGAAGATTGCTTTCCTTGTGGCTTAGTTACCGGAGAGTAAAGTAATTGCTGAGTTCATATTGGCTTCTCTTAGACAGGTTCCCATGAAAGCATTCTGCTTAGGTTCTCCACTGCAGCTGGTTTACCCTCAGATAAATGTATCCCCTCCTCAATTTCTTGTCCTAGACCTCCTTCTCAAGCTAAAGCACAGCTTTGCATCCTGGATATATTTATAGTGATTTTCTTCTTCCTGCAGAGGTCTGGATTAGATACACAATTACATTTCCATCAAAATTGTTTTTGACATTTTCAGAATAACGGGTGCCTTCATAAAGTCTGAGTGGGTTTCAAACACAAACATTTTAATGACGAAGAATATCTTAGCAGGTGTGACAATTTATATGGACTAAACTCACATAATCTCTGCTGCAGTCTTTCAAAAAACTGATTGAAATTTCTACCTACAATATTGTGTTCGTTCTGTGGTTTGATATCACATTGTGCTAATGTGTAATACTTTACTTAGATACCTAAGATTTAATAGATAACTCTTTCTGTTGATCCTACAATAGGCTTCTTATTCATCTCCACAAATAAGACATTGCTAACAGTTTACCAGGCTTCTGCTGTGTTAGAAAACTAAGAATCCTATACAAGTTATGGTAGCTAAGCTCAAGCCTGTGTTCTGTCTTGACAAATTTGGAGTCCTAACAATGAGGTATCTTTATTACTGAGTAAAATGGGAAGCTCATAAAGTTGTCATGCCTTTTATTAGCTTATTATAAAGGAATTGCGTTTCTCATACCTGGGATACAAATGCACAAGAAAGTGGAATTTTTGTAAACTCTTTATTTCGCAGAACCTGTTACTGCAAGGTGAGCAGTTACTTGCATTTTTAAGCATTACTAGGCATATCTAAAGAAGTGTTATTCTCTACATAGCTATCAATCAGAAATAAATTTTCAAGTATTGCCTGTATTTGAGTTACAATTACTCATGGTAGTGCTTTAGGTGATTTACTTGTCTAGGCACAACATAATTGAGGAAAGGACCTGAAGAAAACCATAAAAATCCCTTAAATGCAAAAATTTCTACCAGAATGCACAGAATTCTTCATTGCCATCAAAGTGCTGAAAATTATGCCTGGAATAAAAAGTACTGTATTAGTATTCAACTTATTTTTGGTTGTACATATTTATTCCTGTGAATTTTTTTTTTCCAGATTTATGACTCTAACTTATCACATAATCCAAATGTTAATGTGCTTTGCACAAATGAGTACCATTACATGGCTTTTATGTGCATTGAAACAAAGTAGTTTTATATTCTTTGATGATGTCTGTTTTATTTATAAAAAAGAATCATAATATAAATATGATTCTGAACCACTGAAATTATGCGTGTGGCTATATGATGTTTTACTGTCATTGTTACTGTTACTGCTAAACTCACCCTTTGTTTTCAGTATTTGTAGTGTCTGATTTTAGTTTTTTTTTCTTTGACTAGACTTTAGGATAGCCAGGAAAACTTGATATTTTCTTGTTTCAATAAAGTAGATGCAATAGGACCCTGATTCAAACTACGGTTCCTTAGTACTACTAAATAGCTAATACTATTTTTAAAACATGCAATTTTAGACAAATTGTAAAACATGTGGTGCGCTAGTACAGTGAGACAGGTAATCCTATGTGAAAACAGGATTTCTCATCTTATTTCTGAAGCCTTCTGTGGGAATACCACCCTTAATGGATCCAGAAGAATAGAGAAGGAGGAAAGACTTCTGTATGTGACTGAGAATCTGTACTATAACATCACTTTTGTTTTCTTATATTAAGATTAAAGATACAGAGGAGAATTAAAATAGCTGAAACCTTGGGTGGACTTTGGATTCATCTTGTCTTGAGATAATCCAAACCCATCTGGATGCAATCCTGTATAACCTGCTTTTTACCATGAGGGTCAAACTAGATGAACTCCAGAGGTCCCTTCCAACACATACCATACTTTGATTCTGTGATTCTGTTTAGATTTTATGTTGGTAATTGTGCTATGAAAGCATATGTACAGCCTGGTTCTAATGGAAACTTGGTGGTGATGCTGTGCAACTTGCCACCTAATTATTCTTATTTATTGCTAATAGTGATACCACAATTCTTTGTAATATAAGAGGCTAACACATCTGTTAGGTTAATACAAACTTTGACAAGTTTTCTTCTGTAATCCATCTTTAAAAAGCAAATAAATTCTAATAAAAATGGCAAGTCTCTATTCTTACCCCTCCCCCAACTTTAACATCTCTGCCATTAAGAGTTAGATTCTTAAATGTCTTGTGAGGAACACCTGAGGGAACTGGGATTGTTTAGCCTGGAGAAGAGAAGGCTGAGGGGAGACCTTATCACTCTCTACAACTACCCAAAAGGTGGTTGTAGTGAGGCTGGTGTTGGTCTCTTCCCCCAGGTACCTAATGACAGGACGAGGGGTAATGGCCTCAAATTGCTCCAGGGGAGGTTTAGATTGCATATTAGGAAGAAATTATTTACTGAAAGAGTGGTCAAGCATTGGAACAAGCTGCCCAGGGAAGTGGTGGAGTCGCCGTCCCTGAAGGCATTCAAAAAATGAGAAGATGTAGCACTTCAGGACATGGTCTAGTGGTCAGGGAGATATTGGGATGAAAGTTGGACTTGATGATCGTAGACATCTTTTCCAACCTAGATGATTCTGTGAATTCATATAAGTCGTCATTGCAATGGGACACCACTGAAATCAATGTCATAACGTGTATTGATGTGGATTAGAAGATGGTCCAAGAGTTTTTCTACAGTAATCTGATAATAGAAATGTAATTAAGTGTTAAAGAATCTTGAGGTGTCTGCAGTGTAAACATTAAATCTTGATCACCTGCTGATTTAATTTATGAGCATAAATATATTCCAAGACAGTGCCTTGAACTTAGGTAGCACACCTGTAAAAAAGAAAAGTGGGATTGAAAAGTCATTAACATTTCTCCAAGTGACACTAGAGTGGAAATTTTCAGGCCAGATCATTTATAACAACAAGAAGAAAATTCCATCATCATCAACTGCAGCACCAGGAGCAGCACAACAGCCCCTTTTCACCTCTTCACTTCTCAAACCCCAGTAACATATATTATTTCCTTTCCAATGTCAATAGTATCGTGATAATTTTTAACAAACTGGAAAATTAATGAGTGACACTGACTGCTTTCTTTTTGTCTGCTACTATATACTAAGTAATGAATGCACTTGTTTATTGAATTATTAAGATACTTTAGTGTCTCTAGCAGAGTGTAAAGGCTTCAGAGACAGAAATGGCAAGTTACATTTGGACAGTAAGCTAGGTATAGCAATTATACAGAAAACTCAACAAACTCAAAATATTTATTTACAAACACAGACTTTTTAAAACACTGTTCGTTATTTTTTCCACCAAGAACAATTATTAATTTCCTCCAAACCTCCAAAAGATTAGATTTATAGAAAAAAACTTGCTAAAATGGATGGTGAGTTTCCCTCAAAGTGAATCTAGAAAACAAGGAAATTAGTTAAACTGACATTCACATCCAAAAGATAAGAGTCTTCAAGTATTAGCCCATAAGTCTGTATTTGGTGCATACCTGGAAATACTCTTATCTTTGGTTCCAACTTCCTAAGTCTATATTTGAAAATAACTTGGCATTAGCTATAATAAGACTCTCACAATTTTATTATCTACACATAACATACAAAGAAATCTTAAAATCATAGAATGGTTTGAGTTGGAAGGGACCTTAAAGATCATCTGGTTCCAACCCCTCTGCCTTGGGCAAAGACACCTCCCACTAGACCACATTACTCAAAGCCCCATCCTCCAACTTGGCCTTGAACATTTTCAAGGAGGGGACATCCACAACTGCTCTATCTGGTGGGTTGTTTTTTTTTTTTTTTAAGATAGAGCTTCAAATATTTCACACATTCAAATTTCCAGGGTTACCTTGTGCACACAGAAGAGATGGGATATGTCTAGTCTGACTTCAGATATCTGAATCTTATTCAGCCAAGGATGCAGTTTACAAGCATTTATTTGGCTGACACTGCTGACTGAAATAGGTCCTAGCTTCACAGTGTGCTTTTCCCTCCATACTGTCCACTGAATTACACTAAGACATCTGTTTGTGGGTCAGCTACAACTGTTGTTGGTGAAACTGCAGCTGAAATCGACATTCATCAAATAATGGTTTGTCTCAAAGGCAGTCACCCTATGCTGCTTCTGTAGTCACCAAGAACACCCAGAAGACTATCTGTTCATTTCAGGTGTCTGTCTCCATTGGTTGTAAAAATGGCCAGTGATGCTGGTGTTCATCTGAGTAGGTCATTCTGTGACAGCTTAGTCTGAGGTGGGTGTTTCTGGCTTTTCTTTTTTGCTCCCCCAGTATAAGTTTCTAAGACAAAACTTAAGAACCCCGCCTTTAGTACCTAGTCAGATGTATTCTAGTGATAATGTATGAGTGATATTTCCAGTTATTATGTGCACAATTGGGAAACTTTAATTGCTGGTGTTTTGGATTGTAATTGTGCCTTTGTGCCTGGGGTCAGGGTTTAAGGTAAGGAGAAATAACAGTAGTGGAAAAGAATTGAAGCAGGATTCTCCTGAGAAATCTTGACTGTTCAAAGTCCACAGAACAAAATGGGATGCCTCCAAGGATGCAGAGGGTGACAGCTTTGTCATCTCTGAATGGTCACATTGGGGCAGGGAGATTCCTGATGTCTGGAGAAGAGTAAATATCCTGTCCTCAAAAATGGCAAGAAGCACAATCCAGAGAACTTCAGGCTGTTCCCTGAGAAAATTGTGAAGCATGTCTGCCTGAAAGCTGCTTTTAGATGCATGAAGAAAAATGAGGTAATTCAGAATAGTCAACATGGACTTGCTGGGTAAATCCCTGAGCAACTTGCTCTGAATTCAGTGTTGACTCTGCTTTGAGCAGAGGTTGGACTTCAGACCTCCCAGGGTCACTTCCAGCCTGAATGGTTCTTTGTCTTAATGACAGTGACTGTATTTCTGCTGAGAAGGGTGATGAATGAGATAAGTAACTTTCAGCTGAAGAGTTATGATTCTTTATACTATCTGATCCCATTTGCATGAAGAAAATGAGGAAGTACTTTAAAAATTCAAGTGATTTTTATGTGCAGTACTTTTGTCTTAATCTGATATTTACAAAGCTTTAAGTAATGTCAGTTTAGTTAGTGGTTTCCGATAAATACTTTGTAATATTCATATCTTAGGAAGAGAAACCAATGAAAAATTACCCTTGATGTTGACTAACTTCCATGTGCTTTTGTTTGACTGTTTTTAAACTACTTCAAGACAGTTTGCAAAATTTCTGCTCACGAACTAAGTTAGCCCCAGGAATAACATTTACTAGAATGAGGCAAAGGTCAAAAATTCTGAAAGATTATATTACAGTTCTATGGTATTTTTTGTTTTCAATTATGTTTTAGTTGCTGTGCTTACCCTGTGTAATTTTATTTTTCTCCCCCTGTGAATTCATTTCCATAAGAAAAAATTTAAATCAAATCAGGTAAGATATCAGAACAGCTATTTATGGAAAGTTTATAATCTTCACATTCTAGTTCAGACCTTGTTCATAGTTTACTAAACTGATGAAAATTAAGTTAAATAAAAATGCAGAGAGCATATTAAGAACTTGTCTATGTCTGTATGCCTAAAAGCTGGCTAGTTAAGGAATTAAATCTGCATTTAGATAACTATGAGTGAAAATCATTGCTTGGTTAACCTAACTTCATATGTCTAGAAGCTAAACCTCTAAGAACCAGCAATTCACCATCTTTTCTGTTCATAATCAAGTGAGAGAAACAAGCTTTTGCTGAGGGTGGAATCTGTAAGCTTTCTTCAGAGAATCACAGAATGATTTGAAAGGGATCTCTGGAAATAATCTGGTCCAACCCTCACACTCAAGCAGGACCACCTAGAGCTTGTTGCCCAGGACCCTGTCCAGATGGCTTATATACCTTCAAGGATGAAGACTCCACAACCTCCCTGGGTAACCTGTCCCAGTACTCAGTCACTCTCACAGTGAAAAATTGTTTCCTTATATTGAGGTGAAACCTCCTTTGTTTCTGTTTTTGCCCATTGCCTCTGGTCCTGTCACTGTGCATCACAGGTAGACCTAGCTCCATCTTCTTTACACCATCTCTTCAGGTATTTATATACATTAATAAGATCCTCCCTGAGGGTTGAACAGTCCCAGCTCTTTCAAACTTTCCTGATATGTCAGTTGCTTCAGTCCCTTAGTCACCTTTATGACTCTTTGCTGGACTCTCTCCAGTATGTCCACATTTCTCTTGTACAGGGGAGCCCAGAACTGGACACAGTATTCCATGTTTGGCCTCACCAGTGCTCAGTAAAGGGGAAAGATCACCTCCTCCGACCTTCTGGCAGCGCTTCTTCTAATGCGGTGCAGAATGCCATTCACCTTTGAGGCAAGGGCACATTGCTGGCTCGTGTCTAACTTGGTGTCCACCAGGAGCCCCAGGTCCTTTTCTGCAAAGCCACTTTCTGGCCAGGTGGCCCCCAGCATGTCGTGGTGCTTAGGGTTGTTCCTCCCCATGTGCAGGACTTTGCACTTCTCATTGAATGTCATGAGGTTCCTGCCAGCCCATTTCTCCAGCCTGTTGATATCTCTCTGAATGGTAGCACAACCTTCTGGTGTATTAGGCACCCCTCCCAGCTTGGCATCATCTTCAGTCATGCTGAGGGCGCACTTTTCTCCATCATCCTGATCACTAATGCCATTGTTAAGGAACCTTAGGTCTTTTGGGATGAGTTGTTCTGCTCACTGAAGATGTCTATTTCTGTCTATCAGCTATGGAGAACATCTGTGGTTACTAGCTCTGACTTAGGCACCTAAATTAGTGAGCTTAGTTAGCTTGGTTGCTAAAGTGAGAACAGATTTTTCTAACCTGAAGCAAACGATCTGGATTTTAGAGGGGCAGAGCATTCTGATCTCTTAGTGGCTACAAATGCTCAACAACTTTGAATAGTCAGATTAAGAGATCTTTGTGTGATAACATGAAACTGTTTCCTACAGCACCTATCACATACTTCCTAATACCATTTGGAATTACTCGCAGTGAAATCTGCATCACCCTTTTTGATGAACTATTCATGACTTATTTGTTCTCAGTCATGTTCTTTTTATACAACTTTTCTGTTTCACCAAGTCAGAATCCTTTGGAACAACTTCAGCTATTCCTGCTATTTACACTTTTCTGTATTTTCTGAATGCTGTTACATTTCCACTTCTTCACTATTTGCAGAAAAAGTCACATTTCAACAAATGCTATCATATCACCTTCTTACTAATTAGTTTTTACACTTCTGCAATTTTATTAAAATCTCCACAGTGTTAAGATTAGAATGAGTTATTCTAGATGATGTCAAGGCAGTGTCAAATGAAAAGAAAGCTCATCCTTCTTTTCGTACATGATGTTTATATTCAGTATCAAGAATCATTGACAATACCCAGTGAAGTGCTGGGGCCTGAGTTGTGGGCCCTGAGCTGGAGTTGACCTGCAAATGAGTCACAACCTAGAAGAATGTTTTGGTTTTCCTATTGGCATCATGTTCCAGAGGCAGAACCTGGCCCACCTGTGTCTTTGTGGCTCTGCCCTCACTGAGGTGGTTGTGGTTGGAGTGGTGGGCAAGGCCAGGATTTTATCAACCAGGAGCCAATGAGTTGGAGGAGTTTCCTGTTGGGTGTGGCTTCTCTTGGGGCTAGTTGAATCTTGCTGAGCTTTCTCAGTGGTGTCCTTCCATGTGAAGAGCCACTGAGGGAGCCGTTTCTCTCTTTTGTGTCCAGCAGACAATGCTAGCATCACAGTGGAGGAGCTGGGCACATGGGAATTTATGGCAGGACTGTCTGAAAGAAGACTTCTGAGGGGATGTTGCTGAGTCCAGTGTTGGTCTGTGTGATCAGACAACTGAAGGCAGCATAAAATGATGATGGCTGAAGCAGCACAACACCAAGTTAATGTTGCCTGGTCTTATGCCCTTCTAATGTGTAGCAAAATCAAAACATTTGATAACTAGAAAAATATAGAGGTAAGATAGAGGCTAATGCAAATTTAATTTTTCCTTCCCTTCAATGCTAAAAATACCTACAAGACTTGAAATTTGGGGGTTTTTGCAGGTAATAGAGGGAACTGATGAAATACCATAAGGCAAAGGAGGACCTCTAATACTCTGATTTCACTTTGCTGCATGCTTTGCTAACTGCTCTCGCTAATACCATTTAAGCCAGAAAACTGCTATGTTGCTCTACTGCTGCAAGGTTTAAGACTCAGTCAAGGATCAATTCCACCTAGTTTAAGAGACTTAACTGAGTTATCTAGGCTAGAAGCAGAGTGTCTGTACACCTCTCTATAATCCACACAGTGAAATGTCTACTGAAGTTTGGGGTCACCCTTTGCAAATACCTCTTTTTGTTGACTATGGAAACATTTTAGGGTCACTGTACACCATCAGTCACTTAGAATTCCAGCTAAAAATCCGAAGATAGTTGAAATGAATCCAAGTCTTACTACTGCAAGTAGATAGACTGTATCATAGAAAAATGAGGACAACTATGTTAGCACTTTTGTTGTTGATTTTCCAAGAGAACAAGAGAAAGGTCCATTTTTTTAAGAAATAAGATTAATTAAAGCTGTTGCACTTATCATATACATTTGCTATATTATTGTGGACAGGTAAACATTCTGTAAAATACTTTTGTAGGCTCCATCTACATCATCTCTCTATCATAGAATCGTAGAATGTTCTAGGCTGGAAGGGACCTCTGGAGGTCATCTGGTCCCACCTCCCTACACGAGCAGGGACATCTCTACCTAGGTCAGGTTGCTCAGAGCCCTTCCAGTCCCTAGCATTCTGTGATATTCACCCATGACAGTGAAGTGCTGGGACCCGAGTTGTGGGCCCCAGGTTGGAGTTGACCTGTGAATGAGTCACAACCTAGAAGAATGTTTTGGTTTTCCTATTGGCATCATGTTCCAGAGGCAGAACCTGGCCCACCTGTGTCTTTGTGGCTCTGCCCTCACTGAGGTGGTTGTGGTTGGAGTGGTGGGCAAGGCCAGGATTTTATCAACCAGGAGCTGATCAGTTGGAGGAGCTTCCTGTTGGGGCTGTTTGCATCTTGCTGAGCTCTCTCAGTGGTGTCCTGCCATGTAAAGGGCCACTGAGGGAGCCATCTCTGTCCATTGTGTCCAGCAGGTGATGCTGGACAGGATGCTATCATAGGACCCTGTGACAGGATTGTTTGAAAGAAGACTTCTGAGGGGATGTTGCTTAGTTCAGTGTTGGTCTGTGTGATCAGGCAACTAATGGCAGCATAAAATGATGATGACTGAAGTAGCACAACAGACAGATAGTGTATGTTCTCTTCACTTATTGATCTTGGTTAGTCTGTTATTATATTTTAAGAGGAAATTGAGTGTGTCAGGTAGGATAATTTGAAGGGAGAGTGTACCTTTCCTGAAGAGCAACTGAGCACCCTCAGGAAGTAAAGGTTGGATCCTGCTGAGTGTTGCAAGGAGAAGAGGGAAATAAAAGACTCATGGGAAGAAGCTCCACACCATAAGTTCAGCAACCAAGAATGACATGAAGAGCCAAACAATAGTTGCACGTCTTGCAACACAGTACCAGTAACACAGGTTTAAGGGTGACTCCTTGAATCCACAGGTTCCTGTGATAATTAGTTGTCTACAGTCTTTCTTATTTGGCTTACTATGCCTATGAAGTTCAACGTTTTTTATACATGTATGTTTCTTATAGCTAAAGAGTTAATCTAGCGAGCAGATCTTTTAAAGGTATTTTCCTGTTTACTTTTCTGAATTACTGTTGAGACATAGTTGAAGATAAATTCAGGTATGTAGAAATTATCCACCTGTCATTTGGGAATTATAGTTTACCATAATGCATAAAAAAATTTAGGCTTGCCCACTCTTTATTTGCACTATACTACTGCCAAAGAGGATGTAGGTGCCCTGAAATGGCAGATCAGTTACAGATAGTCTTTGCTTACTTGTTCCTGATAATCAAGAAAAACTGGTTTCTGTGGGAACAGAATGCTAAAACTGAAAAACAGTTGGAAAATTAATCATCACAGAATCATGGAATTAGAGAAGGCTAGGGGTTGGAAGGGACCTCTGGAGATCATCTAGTCCAACCTCCCTGCCAAAGCAGGCTTACCTCAAGCAGGTTGCACAGGAAGGCACCCAGGCGGGTTTTGAAAGTCTCCAGAGGAGACTCCACAACCTCTCTGGGCAATGTGTTCCAGGACTCTGTCACCCTCACAGTAAAGAATTTTTTCCTGATGTTGAGATGGAACTTCCTGTGTTCCAGTTTGTGCCCGTTGCCCCTCTTCCTATCACTGGGCACCACTGAAAAGAAACCAGCCCATCCTCCTGACACCCACCCTTCAGATATTTATAAACATTGATAAGATCCCCTCTCAGCCTTCTCTTCTCCAGGTTAAACAGCCACAGGTCTCTCATCCTTTCCTCATAAGAGAGATGTTCCAGTCTCTTAATCATCCTTGTAGCCCTCCACTGGACTCTTGCCAGTCATTCTCTGTGTCTCTTGAACTAGGGAGCCCAGAACTGGACACAGTATTCCACTTGTGGCCTCACCAGGGAAGACTAGAGGGGGAGAAGAATCTTCTTTGGCCTGCTAGTCACACTCTTCTTGATGCACCAGTGCCTTTTTCCACATATTGTAAACTTCTTTCCTCCATATGAGGTTTTCCAGAAGCTCCTTGCTCATCCATGCAGATCTTCTGCCTCCTCTACTTGATTTTTTTGCTCAAAGCAATGTACTGATCTTGAGCTTTGAGAAAGTGGTGCTTGAATATTAACCAGCTCTCTTGGGTTCCTCTGCTTTCTAGAGTCCTAGCCCATGGGATTCCTCAAAGAAGGTCTTTGAAGAGGGCAAAGTTAGCTTTCACTTTCTTACCATATACTTTGTTGGCATAAATAAAACACATGGAATCTTTTTTTTCTCCAAAACTTAAATTTACAGAAAACCATCAGCTTATCCTCTTTGTAGCTTCTCAAGATATCTAGCAGGGTCTACACATCACAAATTCTGTCAATTGCGCAAACCTGATTAACTGAAGCATGCAATGTATAGGATTGTCTTTGTTGATGAGTCCCCAACAAGGTGTATCCTTGAACAGCCTAGCACTCCCTGAGGACTTCAGAGGGACAGACTGTCTTCATCTACTACCATCCTCTGAAGATTCAGAAGAGCTGAAGAGAATGGATTTAGCTAAAGCATCTCTTAAAAGAAACAAAACCAGTTCTTTTTTTTAAACTGAAGTGATACTATAATGCGATCTGAATATATGTAGACTGACAAGTTATGTCCATTATGTCTTGAGTAAGGATCCTTTGCACATGGCAATGTGGCCTTCAAGAGAGCTCAGAAGTTTTGTTTATCTGATAAGAGGACTGTCCAAGGTTTCTTCTCCATGTCAAGAATTCTGAGACCATGTGCATTGTGGGTCTGTCCCATAAAGAACAGGATGAGAACAAGGGCTCCTTGTTTAGGATTGTGCCAGCAAAAGCGTCAGCAAAACAAACATGAGCAGTAAAAACAACAAATCAAATTAATTTTAAAAAAGAGCCTGCAATATTAATTCTTCTGTGATGTTTATTTTGTGATGAAAACTGTGTTGGTAAAACACCAATGTTTTTACTCTTGCTGAGAAGTGCTTACACAACATCAAGACCTTTTCTACTCCTGCCAGTGAGCAGACTGGAGGTGGCAGAAGAAGCTGCCAGGGAATGCAGACAGGACAGATTACCCCAGCTGATCAAAGGGATAATCTATACCATATGACATCATGCTCAGCAATAAAAACTGGTGGAATAAGGAGGTGGGGTAGGGGGACACATTTGAGTTATGATGTTTTTCTTCCCAAGTAGCCATCCTGCATGATGGAGCCCTCCTCTCCTGGAAATGGCTAAATGCCTGCCTTCTGATGAGAAGTAACTAACTAGTTTTTTATTTTGCTTTGCTTGTACACATAGCTTTTTATTTACATATTAAACTGTCTTTATACCAAACCATGATTTTTCTCACTTCAATTCTTCCAATTCTCTCCCTCATCCCACTGTAGAGGAATGAGTGAGCAGCTGTGTGGTGCTTAGATGCTGGCTGGGGTTAAACCACAACAACTGCTTAAGCAAGTAAGAGGTTTATAATTACAGCAGAACTCCCAAACCATACCAACATACTTTCCTTACCCTATCATAGTGCAAAGTCTGTATCCATAGAAGACAGTGCAAGGCAGTGCTTGAATCTGGGTACTACAAGAGTTTGAAGAATTGAAATAGAATCATAGAATCACAGAATGTTCTAGGCTGGAAGGGACCTCTAGAGATCCTCTGGTCCAACCTCCCTACTCGAGTAGGGACATCTCTACCTAGGTCAAGTTGCTCAGAGCCCCATTGAGCCTGACCTTGAATGACTCCAAGGATGGGGCCTCCACCACCTCTCTGGGCAGCCCATTCCAGTGATCTATCACTTTCATGTTAAAGAACTTTTTCCTAATATCCAGCCTAAATCTATCCTTTCCTAGCTTACAACCATTACTCCTTGTCCTATCACTACAAAACCTTTTAAATAGACTGTCCACTGCCTTCCTGTAGACCCACTTCAGGTATTGGAAGGTGTCGCGGTCACTATTTATTTCCAAATAGTGGATTGGTTTCCCACAGAAGGTCACTATAAGGTCCCCCCAGAGCCTTCCCTTCTCCAGGCTGAAGAGCCCCAACTCTCTCAGCCTGTCTTCATACGAGGGATGCTCCATTCCCCTGATCATTTTGGTGGCCCTCCTCTGGACACGCTCCACTATGTCCACATCATTCTTGTGCTGGTGGCTTTAGAACTGGACACAGTACTCCAGGTGAGGTCTCATCAGGGCAGAGTAGAGAGGCGGAATAACCTCTCTTGATCTGCTGGCCACATTTCTTTTGATGCAGCACAGGATGTGATTGGCCTTCTGGGCTGTGATTGAACATTGGTGGCTCATATCCAGTTTTTCATCCACCAACACCCCCAAGTCCCTTTCCACAGGGCTGCTTTCCTGTTTATCCTCTCCCAGTCTATACTGATAATGCTGGTTGCCCAGGCTCAGGTGCAGAAGCCTGCACTTGGCCTTGTTGAACCTCATAAGGTTCATCTGGGCCCACCTCTCTAGCCTATCCAGGTCCCTCTGAATGGCATCTTGTTCCTCAGGCATATCAACTGCACCCCCCAGCTTGGTATCGTCCACAAACTTGCTGAGGGTGCACTCAGTGCCACTGTCAATATCATTTGTTAACATATTAAACCACACTGGTCCTAGCACAGACCCTTGAGGGACACCACTTGTCACGATCCTCCATCAGGACATCGGGCCATTGACCACCACTCTCTGGATGTGACCATCCAGCCAGTTCTTTATCCACTGAACAGTCCACCCATTGAACCTGTAATTCTCCAATTTAGAGATAAGGATGTTGTGGGGGACCATGTCAAAGGCCTTGCAGAAGTCCAGATAGATGACATCCATAGGTCTTCCCTTGTCCACTGATGCAGTCACTTCATTGTAGAGGGCCAGTATGTTGGTCAGGCAGGACTTGACCCTAGTAAATCCATGCTGACTACCTCGGATTACCTCCCTGTCCTTCATGTGCCTTAGCATATCCTCCAGGAGGATCTGTTCCATGATCTTGCCAGGCACAGAGGTGAGACGGACAGGTTGGTAGTTCCCAGGGTCATCTTTTTTACCCTTTTTAAAGATGGGCACAATATTTCCCTTTTTCCAGTCACTAGGGACTTCACCTGACTGCCATAACTTTTCAAATATTATGGAGAGTGGCTTGGCACCTGCATCAGCCAATTCCTGCAGTACTCTGGGATGCATTTCATCAGGTCCCGTGGACTTATTTATGTTCAGGTTCCTCAGGTGGTCATGAACCTTGTCCTTGTTTACAGTGGGAGGGACTTTGTCCACCTGGTCCCTGTCTTGTGTGCCATCAACTTGAGGGCTGTGAGGAGAGAGGTTGCCAGTGAAAACCAAGGCAAAAAAGTTGTTGATTACCTCAGCTCTACAGAAAGCCTCCTTAAAGATCTGCCAGCTCTGCTCTGTTCCTTCATCCCTGAGGACTGCTTCCCGAAGGGTCCTGTTGATCAACTCCTTGAAAAGCTGGAGGTTTGCTTTCCTAAAATTTAGGTTGCTGATTTTGCTTTTCATCTGTCCTTTACCCCTTAGGACAGTGAACTGAACTAGTGTGTGGTCACTGCAGCCCAGGCTGCCTCCAGTCTTGATGTCTCCAACAAGTTCACTTTCATTGGTCACCATTAGGTTTGATATGACATCCCCTCAGGTATGGTATATGGTATGGTATATGGTATTGTGAAGCGAGGCAAGAAGAGGTAATGTTTATTCCTATTAAGTTCATTATATAAAAGTTGTGATCTGATGCTTTCTGGTCATACCTTCATTACTGTCTCATGGTTCTGTATGGCCTAATACAACCCGAGAATTTAATTTCTTTGCTTCATGAATTCATAAACCCTAACACAGAATTCAAATGGGGTTTGTATTTGTAATATTATACACCTGCCAAAGATTTTATGCAATAGTCTTTCTTAAACAGGATAATTATATGGGAAATGATTTACTGTAATACACTTCTATGGTTCTTCACAATGGATTGATGGGAAATGCTATTCAGGAGAGCCTGCTTATGAGGTTTGCCAAATGTGAATTCTTAATGTAAAGTGTGTGGGTGTTACTTTTCTCTCACTGCTTAAAACTCCCATCAAGTGCCACTGCATAACATTCTTATTGCTTCTTGATTTCCAGCAGCAACCTGACGCCATCCAACTCATCATGAGACAAACTCCGGGAGAATTTTAAGTGTTCAGAATACTATCCATGCCTGAACTCATCTAGAACACCAAAAACTGCAATTAAACTAATTACACTCCTCGAAAGTGGCATTTAAATTATTGCAAATGGGTAGAAACCTTTAGCTGAATGACAAGGTGTATACCACAATGCCTTCTCTTTCACTATCTGCAGTTTATATTGGCAGGATATTAGCATGCTCATAAAGTTGTTCTCCAGCACTATCCAACAAATGATGTTGTATTTATACGTCCATAAACTAGTATATCCAGTAAGAAAGAAGCTATTAAATCCCTTACATAATTTTCTTCCACATGAATTGCATGCAAGTAAGACCAACTAGTGAAGATTCTATTAAACAGTGATATCTAGTGGGGTGAAACTAGAATTAGTTTTTTCACTTCCATATCTTCTTAAAGTTATATACGTAAGTGAAATATTGAGACCTTAGTTGTGCTATTTAGGACATGAATAAGTTGTAGACCGTTTTCTGATGCTTAGAAAGTAAAATAATGCAAGAAAGTACAAGTCAAAATAAAAGACAAGGCAAGGCATACATAGCACAGTGCACAGAACAAGGGGATCAGACCCTTTTGCATTCAGCCTTACGCATTACGGCAGTCTCCCAAATTCTGTCAATGTATTATTTATTTCTGTTTGTTTATTTTTTCCTCTTTAAAACACTCATCAGGCCTATCCCAATTGCACCGAACATGTTCACATCTCCACTATAGCTCATAGCTGAACAGGCTTATTGGCACACAATTTCTGAAGACTCTGAAAGTGTGAGCTATTTAGCAAGATGTAAGTGGTGTGCCAAGAGCCTGAAGCATCAGCTCGGAAAGTACAGACAGCTTCAGTGATCGCATGTTGAGTCCCAGATGCTGTGTCAATGTTATTGTGTAGAGCCGCCCTCAGGGTAGCCTCAAGGCTGGCAGAGCTGCCCATTTACCTTGTTTGCTTGTTGAATCACCCAAAGGCTAGCTCTGGGGAAACTTCACTGGTATTCCTGGATGGTAATGGCAATTTGCAATGTACCCAATCCATAGGCAATAACATTTGTATGGAGCCTTCAGCTATTCTATTTGCCATTTCAGTGACATCAGGTGGGGGAAAAATAAAATAGTGTGGAGATTATTCCTTGAAGGTGCCCTCAGGTCCTTCCTAAGAGGACTCAAAATGTTTACTGTTTTAAGGAAAAGGGGATTTCTGGCAGCCTTAGATTAGATTGCAGATAAAAGATATAATGGATGCCAAATATGTACAACATCCTCTCATTCACAGCAAATCTGTAGTGTCCGCATTAGGTGCAGTAGAGAGGCATCCACAGAGCAGACACTACAGAAGTGGTGAAATGTTTCACTACTATTTAATTTTTTTTTTTTTTTGAAGCTGTGGTCACATCATCCAAAGACTGAATTGTTCACAACCATGTATTTGAAAGGCATTCTTAAGCTCACAAGAGATGACAAGAGCAGCAGCAGTGCTCTTTTTAGCTCTAAAGGGCTGTAAATACGAGCATTGAGTCTTCCCCTTCCTCAGATAATTTCCAGTCTATGTGAACTCTCAATGTATGTTTAATATTTCCATCACCATACATAAGGCAAATGGCTTTAATAAAATATCTCACTTTATGTCTTCTCTGGTTGTGTAATCTGGCTTTTGATTTTATTAGGGTTTTTATTTGGGTAGGATTTATTATCATTGTAGGTGTCCTGATTGTAAATGAGCAGTCAAGTCTCTATTTGGCTCATTTAGTTGCCTTTTTGATGGCCTCACTAATCACACCTGACTACTTTGACAAGCACTGGTTGGCCAAGAAGCAAACAATTCTATTTAATCTACTTCTGTGTAATTTCGTCATCATCACATCACTGACAACTGCACAGCTGGTAGAGCTGGATCTGTTCTGGTCACCTTTCTGCTTTGTTTATCTTTGAGCTCAGACACTGGTAAACAGCCTGATGAACTCATGTCCCTTTCTGGGGCAAAAGATGTTCTCTCCCCACTGTTTTGTACTGCTGGCTCCTCTACTCCCGCATTCAGGTTTAAAATATCATTCACTTGGAACTCAAGGACAGAAATTGATTTCTTCAGTTGACCTCATGCAAGCAAAATTCAGAAATACTCTATTAAGCTGTACAGCTAGAGGACATGTATCACATAAGCAAAAACACATTAGAACTTCATACATTTTAACTAGACATATTTGCAACTGTACTTGCATTTGCAATTGTCCTGACACTTTGCTTACAGTTACCACTCAAAGGTGGTTTCCCTCAAGATTTGGATTTTACCAGGCCTGAATTTCAAAACAATGTATGTATGTGGCCCTGATATACACATACAGTATTAATACAGTGATTATTTTGCTCTGAAAACAATACCTTTGCCTATGCAGTAGGCAAAGTCCTTAAGCTGCTCCTTAGCTTACTATTTCATTAATATATAATGTGACAAGACCAGTATTCAAATATAAATAAATTAATTATGTATGCAAATGAACTTCTAGTTTAGTTATCCTACAATTCAGCAAGGTTAACAGAATTACACTGAAGCTATTACAGCTGAAATGAAAATAAGATGTATTTTCGTGCTACAGGTTTAGAGACTTAGTATGAACAGTATTCAAATGGCTTTCCAACTTGATTAATTTGCAGACAATATGTTCAAAGTAATACCATAAAATGTGCTTGCTCTTTCTCTAGGCTTCATACATCTGCTTTATGGTTTGCTTTAATAGTAAACATTTTTATTGTAGAGTTCTGTAATAAATATGACAGACCACATCCTGCAGCCTGAAAGGTCTGAAGGAGGACAGGCTCTGTATGAACAGAGGAGATAGCCTATGTAAGACTAGAACACTGGGGCTCATTTGTCTGCAAATATGACTTGTTTCCCTGTGGCAATCAATTGATCATTTGCCCTGTGGGCAAGTATTCATTTATGAACAATATCCAAGCTTGTGTCATAGGACTCATCTCACTTGATTCAACGTTTCTTTGCCAGTGATAACAAAACTCTATTACTTTGGTAAGATCAGACACATTTGTGGTCTACATTATGTAATAAGCTGAATTTCTGCTCCTACAAAGACATTAAAGGAAGTTTAGAGTTAGGCTAAATATATGACCCATGCTATGAAAATTATTATTTTCTTAACTGGGTGTTTTAAGATCTTTAATATACAGGCAGGCACCCACTTCTACACAGGGACTTGATTGAACAGTGTACTGGGTTTATGTAACAAAGTTTTGGTAGCAGGACAGGTTGCAAGGGTAGCTTCTGTGAAAAGATACCAGAAGCTCCCCCTGTGTCAGAGAGTCAGTTCCAGTCATCTCCAAGATGGACCTGCCTGGCCAAAACTGAGCCTGTCAGCAACAGTGAGTGCACATTTGAGAAAACATATTTAAGAAAGGGTAAGAAATGCTGCACAGTGGCTGGGAGAGAGGATTGAGAAAACATGAAACAACTCTGCAGATACCAAGGACTACACCCCATGGAAAGGATCCATGCTGAAGCAGTTCTTGTAAAGCAGTTCGTGAAGGACTGTCTCCCATGGAAGAGATAACACACTGGAGTAGGAGAAAGGCATGCAGAGGAAGGAGCGGCAGAGAAGAAATGTTATGAACTGACTGCAACTCCTGTTCCCCACCCTATGCATTGCTCAGGGGGAGGAGGTAGAAAAATTAGGAACAAAGTTGAGCCTGGGAAGAAAGGTAGGGTGTGGGGAAGAGGTTTTTAAGTTTGTTCTTATTTCTTACTACCCTACTCTATTTACAAGTAATTGGCAATAAATTATTTTCCCAAGTCAAGCTGTTTTGGCCCATCTATTTTACTCCTGCCCGTAACTGGTAGTTAGTATCCCTGTCTTTATCTAAACCCATGAGCTTTTCATTTCATTTTCTCCCTGTGTCGTGTTGGTGGAGAGGGAGTGATAGAGTGTCTTGGTAGATACTTGATGGCCATCCAAGGTCAACCCACCACACAAGCAAAAGCCCTCTCACTCTCCTTCAGAAAGCCTTACTGCTTGCATTTCCAGTTAGGTGCACTCAATACCTACCTATTTCACCATTTGCCTCTTACAATGGGACTCCAGAACAGAATTTCTGATTTACTGAGTGACAAAACACAAAAGGGGACATAACTCTGTAACTAAATAACTGAAGAACTCAACTAGTTTCTGTCTGTATCATCTTACTGAAAGACATTTGGAGATTAGAACCCAGAGCCCTTTTTAAGTTGAAGGTTATATTCCTGTAAGTGTTTCATAAAACACCATTTTGAGATTCCTAAATTTATTTCATCTTTTCTACAGGGAATTTAGGGGCTTAGATTCTATTCCGAAATAGAAGAGGGGCACTCATCAAGTCAGTTAAGCAGTTTAGGAGCCTAGTTAAAGAATATTTGAGAAAATACCAGCAAACCTACCACAGAGTCTGAGGTACTTTATATGCCTGAAATTGAATTTAATTACCAGTTTATATGTATTTAGTGCCAATTTGGATATGCTAGTGTCCGAGTTATTTTCTGTTTCCCTTCTAGAATTGTGCTGATCTCTGGTAGCTGATATTGTGTATCATATCAACCAGCACTATGAGAACATGTTGGATAGTAGGATATCTAAAAATGGGAAATGAATATTTGTTTGGGAAACTGAATCCTACTTTTAGGACTTGAGCGAGAATGTTCTCTGCATATATGAAGTTATATTAGTAGGACTGTAAAGTTACATACTGATCTTTGCTAAGTAGTGGATCATTTGAATCACGGTTATTTAAAGATTTAAGCCTCTAGAAACAGATTTGCTCAAAACATGCCTGCCTCCCTAAGACTTAAATAAAAAGGAGTACAAACTTTCAGCATGCCCTAGATAAACCACTAAGTTTTCCTCTTCCTTTTTGAAAATTTACCTTTTTATTCATGTTCAGCAAGTTTGCAGGTAATACAAACTGTGAGAAGTAGCTGAAAGAACAAAGGGTTGCGTTGCCATTCAGAGGGACTTCATCAGGCTGAAGAAATAGGCCAAGAGGAATCTCATGAAGATTAATAGAGGAAAATTCTGTACCTGTGGAGGAGCAGATTCATATATCAGTAAATACTGGAGAATGACTGTCTGCAAATCAGCTTTGCAAAAAAGAATCTAGTGGCCCTGGTGGACAGTAAGTTGACCATGAACCAGAAGTGTACCATGATGGCAAAAAAGTGCAATAGCATCCTAGGCAACAATGGAAAAAGCATTGCTAGCAGGTTGAGGGGAGTGATTTGGCCCCTCTTCTCACCTCTAATGAATGTGTCCAATTCTGGACTCTCCAGCAGAAGAGAGTTATGGAGATACTGGAGAAAGTTCATTGTAGGACCACAAAGAAGATTAGGGGACTTGAGCACCTTTCACATAAGGAGAGTTTGAAAGACCTGAGACAGTTCACCCTGGAAAAGAGAAGGTTCAAGGGTCTGGCAGTGGTGATATGATCTTAGCAATGCTTATAAACACCTGATAGAAGGGAATTAAGAAGAGGGAGACAGACTCTTCTCAGTGATGCCCCCTGACAGGACAAGAGGCAATGGACACACACTGAAAACCAGAAAATTTCATGTGAATGTAACAGTAAACTGGTCAAACACTGGAAGTCCAGAAAGGTTGTGGAGTTTCCATCTCTGGAGGTACTCAAAACCTGATTGAACACAGACCAGGGCAACCTACTCTAGTTGACCCCAATGTGAGCAAGGGAGTTGGACTCCATGATATCCAGAAGCTCCTTTCAATCAGAACTATTCTGTAATTCTGTGACCTGTGATTTAAGTACTTAACAGTGGACTTTTTGAACTGAATCAAGCGAAGCCCTAATGGAGAATGAACATTTTCTTGTTGCCAATTGAACTTCACTTGATTCAGGAATGCAGTTTACCTTGCTGTTCAATCAGGTATCTGTGTTTTGGAACTATTTCTGTGGGAATTAAGGAAATCTTTAAAGAACTTAAGTCATTTAAATTGGACAGGAAAGAAACCCCTGTGATTTCCTGTAGAGAGTAATCTTTCATTGGCAGAGTTTGGACTTTGTGACCTCTGAAATACTTTCTAATTTTAATTGATTACAACATCAGCAATCAAATAACATTTGTTCTAGTAATTTGTGATATCACAGAGTGAGTCTCTGACTGTTTCCTTTTAATACTGAAACATTGTATATGTACTGAATTTAGCATCTTGCATCAGTACTAGATTTGCATTTATAGTACAATTGCTGTTACTGCTGTTACATTTTATATTATAGTTGTCTATGAAAGTTGGGAGGTGTTAATCAAATGAAGAATGTTAGTTTAACAGACATGAGATAGTAATAAAAGGGCAGAGTGATAACAATCATTAGTTTAGAACTAATAAAATCTGTTGTGTGTAATTTACCTATAACAGTTAAGGCTTACTGTAATTGGTCTGTCATTTTTTTATCACTGCAAAATATGCTCCTATTCTTATTATAAAAACTGCTGGTACAAGCCCCTCTTAGATGCCTTAGCTTGATTCATTGAGTTCTAGTAAAATTATAGGTGTCATCTCCAGGAGAAGAAAACCAGAATATGCCAAGAGTGCTCTTTATTCAATGTATTTGGAATGCACAAGTTATTAGTAGAGAGAGTATTGGCCCAAAGTTTCTTAGCTGTGAAATAGTTTCAGGCAATCTCACTGCACATCATTAAAGACTGAGCTGAATTGTTAATATCTGAAAGCTTTAAAGCTAATTCTTGAGGAACATGTGACAGATGGATATGGTGACATAAGAGTAATAGTTTGAATACTGTCCTTTGACTAGTCTTGCATTGTCTTTCGTGGCTGACAGATATTACTATTCAGTCTGTTTAGTTTCCATTTTTCTCAATTCTACCTGTGATTTTTGGAAACTAGACTCTTCCTTTATTTCAGTGGCATACTGTATAAAAGAAGTCAGAAGCTGCCTCCAGGAGGATTAAGTGAAGGCAACTTATGTGCCAGAGGAACAGTGCTACCATCAACTAATTAGAGAAAATAATGCAAGTTCTACTGCTAATAAAATATTTCTGAGATCAAGACTCACTATGCAGTGGGATTACAGATTCACCATGCTCTGATCACTTAGTAGTGAAGAAAGGAAGTCATTGTTCCAGTAACATGAAGGAAGGAAGTTAAAGAAAAGTGATGGAAGGAAATAGGAAAACAAAATACAACATGTGTAAGTGTTACAAATGAATTTTCTTGTACCCTGAAGTTATTAAGCCCAACACTGACTGTTTGTGACACTTCAGTAACCACCTGAAGGATGACAGAAATTACAAAAGAGATTAAAATATTCCTACATACCTATTAAAAAAACGGCTGAAAGAACAAGAAAGTGAAGGAATATAGCTAGCTCTATGGGTTGGAGACTAAATCTCTTATTTTAAAATGCATCAAAATAAAGAGTTATCTAGTGTTTGTGCTTTTAATTCAGTTAATACAAGATAAGTTGATAACTTTTGAAAATAAACTAGGCATATTTTTGTATGACTTTTACTATGGTCACAGAAAACCAATTAAGAAAACTTTTTAATTTTGCCTCATTTCTCTTGTTGCTATCATAGGGCAAAATAATATTCAGGACATCACTAAAATAATTTTAATCTGAATTATCCTGGCATATCTATAAAATACTTTCTAGTAGCTTGTAAAATACAACTACCAAAACTGTAGAGCTGTGCAAAGATGTTTTTACTGTGAATAGCATGTCAAATAAATTTTTACTTTGTGAGATGTTTATTTGAAGATCGTTGGCATTTCAATACACTTATTGTAATTTAATCATAGAGTACTGAGAGAATAGTTCTTATTCAATACTTTTGACCAGAGCCACTGAAAAGATTCAGCGTCTGTTCTTTTTAGCTGGCACAGAGATTTGATGACACATTTCAGTCCCTGGAACCAAAGCTGAGAACTCATAACTGCTCTTTGTACAAACGTATAATTAACTAATATACAGTTTCTCTGTATGTGCATGCAGAGATCAAACTATTACCTTACTATCTGCTTACAGAAATTTTAAAAGGTCCTGAAAACAACCTCTAAAGACAGTTTCATGACAGAATCCTATCATAGCATGTCATATTATCCTGGTTAAACTAAGCCTGTGGTATGAACTGCTACTAATTCTTATCTGCTGTAATCAACAGTATCACTGACGTACTGGTTTTGGTCAGCAGGAATGGAAAAGTAGGTTTAAAAATTGCTTTGCTCTGATCATATAATTGACAGGAATCTGTAGGAGGAATTAATCCTCTGAAAAAAAATATAATAATCAGATATAAAAAGAGCATTCAATACTTCTGGATGTGTTTCTCCAAAGAAACCTCAAGTCGATGCACACAACAAGGTTATTAGGCCAAGGGGCCTTTATCATTAACTTTACTTAGAAAGATCATTAAGAGGAAAATTACATTTGCTGTTTTCTATCTGACATCTTCAATAAACATTACAGAAATACTGTCACTTCTGTTGCAAGCACAGATGGTCACATGCTTGCTATTAAAATCTCAGAATAATGGAAATGGGAAAAGACTATTATTCATCAATACTTGAAGTACAGGTGAACTGTGCAATATGAAATTGAACTAAAATTGAGGAGGAACAGTGATGCACAAAATAGTACTAGAAAATGTCACATTCACTATTATATGTTTTGGTTATATGCAAAGTAAAGATCTTTTAATGAAGAAATAAAATTCCCTATTGAAGAATTAGAAAATATTTTCAGATTTTACAAATAAATATCAAAGTAAAAATGCATCTAGTATCTAAAAACTATAGTAGAAAATAGTTCATATTGTGAAGTCAAGCATGAAAACATTAAGATTTCCTGCAATTAAAAAGACTACAAAATTCTTGAATCCTTCCTGTATATTTGACAGCGATTCTCAACATATGATGAAATATTCCAGTTTCACATCTATTATTTCCTAATTTGTACACACTAGACTTGGCAACTATATGAATGTTACTATAGTAAAATACATGCATAAAATTCCCTATTTTTTTTATCTTTGGAGTCAGGCTGTTACCCAATTAGCAAAGATCTTGCTAACACAGAAAAAAGCTGTCTCCTCTGGTATTTTTCTTCCAAACATAGTTGCATATGAGGGGTAAGGGCATGGGAAAAGGTCAGATGTAAGACTATTTTACTTCCTACTTTTTGGTAACCCAAAAACTGGGAAGTACCTTTAGACACTTCAGGAATTTCTTTGAGGTTGCACATGGATGAAAACCCTTCTAATACACAGTGAGGAACCTAATTTGTTTCAACCCTTTTTAATTTCAAAAACTTGTTCAAGGTATCTTTGTGTGAATAAATTTTACAGTTTAATTATGAATTGTGAGAAAGCAATTCCTTTTCAGCAAATTAAACCTTTTGTGTGATGTTTATATTACTAGATTCTTGTGTTCCAAGAAATGGTAATTCCCTTCTATATTCCATTCATTTTATTATGTCTCTGTTTTTCCCCCTTGCCAGTTTTCTCCTCTTCAGGCTGGAAACACCAATCTGTCTTGTCCTTTTCTAATTATACCTTATCCTTTATAAGGTCATCAGATAAGAACCACATCTCTTTCTCAGGATTCCAGAAAAACAAGATTTATACACTTCAAACTATTCTTCTCTATTTTATTTGGGTTATAAAACTGTTTGTATGGCTGGGCCCGAAGATTTGTGGTGAATGAACTTAAATCTAGTTGGTGGCTGGTCACAAGTGGTGCTCCCCAAGGCTCACTACTGGGGCCTATTCTCATTAATATCTTTATCAATAACCATGACAAGGTGATCACGTGCATCCTTAGTTAGTTTGCAGAAGATACCAAGTTGGAAGGGAGTGTTGATCTGCTTGAGGATAGGATAGGATAGGATAGGATAGGATAGGATAGGATAGGATAGGATAGGAAGGCTCTACAGAGTAATATGGACAGGCTGAATCAATCGGTTGAGGCCAATTGCACGAGATTCTACAAGACCAAGTGCCAGCTCCTGCAGTTGAGTTAAAACAATCCCATGCAACACTAGAGGTATAGGGAAGAATGGTTGGAAAGCATTCTAGTGGAAAAGGATCTGTGGGTGTTGGTCAACAGCTGGCTGCATATGAACAAGCAGTGTGCCCAGTTAGCCAAGAAGGCTAATATCATCCTAGCTTGTATCAGAAATAGTGTGGCCAGCAGGACTAGGGAAGTGATTATGTCCCTGTACTCAGTACTGATGAGGTCGCAGCTCAAATACTGTGTTCAGTTTTGGGCCCCTCACTACAAGAAGGACATCGAGGTGCTGGAGCATGAAGCTGCTGAAGGTTCTAGAGAACAAGTCTCATGAGAAGTGACTGAGGTTGTTTAGCCTGGAGAAAAGGGGGCTCAGAGGACACTTTGTCACTCTACAACTAGTCGTGAGATAGGTATTGGTCTCTTTCCCCAAGTAAAAAGTGAAAGGATGAAAGAAAATGGTCTCATGTTGTGCCAGGGAAAGTTTAGATTGGATATTAGGTAAAAATTCCTTCACCAAAAGCATTGTCAATCATTGGAATAGGCTGCCCAGGAAAGTGATAGCAGTATACCATCCCTGGAGGTATTTAAATGATGTGTCGATGTGGTGTTTAGAGACATGGGTTAGAAGTGAACTTGGTAGTGTTAGATTTATGGTTGCACTCAATTATATTAAAGGTCTTTTCCAACATAAATGATTCTATAATTCCATGTTTTACAGTAACACCAAGCAGTTTTTCTTCCTTCTTGGCTGCTCTCTGGCACTAGGATTTTTTTTTCTCCCATTAAACAATTCCCAGCAACATCAAAATATTCCATACATCTGTTACAGTGAAATTAAATACGGTTATCACATATTGTGCTGGTTTAGTAAAGCTGCAGCAGCCGAGCCACGTGGGCGCTGCCGCTGTCCCCCCCCACCCCGCCACGGGCTGCAGATGGAGAAAGGAAAAAAAAGTTTTAAAATGTCTTTTTGAGTTCAGATAAGGAAAGTTTAATACAGAAACACATAAGAAGCAATTGCAGTAACAAAAACAATAACAACAGTAAGAAAGAAGCAATACACAGAAAAAGGCAATATCGGGGACAAACGGATGGACAGAGCACACACGCCCGCACCAAACCGCCGAACCCGGAACTGGCCCCCTAACTGGAACTGGCCCTGGGACATGATGTTAGCATGGTATAGAATAGCCTCGCTGCATCAAATTAACCCTGTTCTGGCCTAACCAGGACACGTATATACAGCTAGAAGCAGTTTCCTTCTCCTATCCTTTGTAATAGCTCCATGTACAGATTCTCATTTTTGTATTCCTCTAGGATGACTCCATTTCTTTAGGGACCTTTGATGGCAGATCTTATTAAAACTCTAGAAAGGCATGTACATACCAGTGATCAGATTGTCTTTAACCTCAAACTGATTTTCCATCATTATCCTCAAAAAAAAAGGATACACTAGTATGAACACATTTAATGTGCCTACAAACATTTTCTTGCATTTGAGCTCACTAGCAGGGACTAGTCTATGTTTCATATTCTCCAAAACATGGTAGCTGCATGTTGAGAGTGGTCTCCAGATTGCATTAGCTCCCAAACTATAATCAGGACAGTAATAGCTGGCATGAGTCAAAACCCCTCCATAGAGCAGTGGAACAGTTTATTGGTAAATAGAATCAAGTTCCACTGTCTGGGAACATTCCCAGAGTAGCCACTGTAAAAAAATACTGTATTGATTTGGGATGGAAAGACTGCTCTGTATAGTACCTGCATTGATTCTTCCTCCTTTCCCATCTCTCTCTCTCCCTGCTCCCCATTCCAATCTTTACAGTTTGCCTGAAGTTAAATCAGATTTACCAGTTCATTTTCTAGTTCTATCCTGGACTATTTTTTAAATTTATGTCCTATTCAATCTTTTCTATCCTTCTGATTTTAGCTGGTAGTTAACAATTTCCTATTTGATTACCTTAAGAGTTCCTTTCTGAATATCACCTCTTCATGTCAATTTCTTATTAATCTCTTTATAGGTTTATCTTAATAGCCATTTACTGCACTTCAACTTAAGACAGTTTGTCAGACTGCTCCTTCATTAAAAAAATGGCCACCATTATAGATATGCATTAGGAGAACACAAATGCAATACATTTTTAGCTATTCTACTACGGTCATTTCTTCCTTAAGCCTTTCTTTAGCACCTGCATCATCTCTGGATCCTTGTCAATTCTTTGGCAGTCTTCCTGACTTCACTGCACTTAAAAAAAGCTCTATGAGTAGTTTTAATGTTGTTAGTAAGTCACTACTAAATACTTTTTCCAATCTGCTGTGTTTAACTCATAAATCTTGCATAACTCAACATTTAATAGCATATCTCCTCTTTTATCCTACTTTCTTCATTTGGACCCGACTTTTATCTTCTGAATTACTTTTATTTTCTTTTCCAGTTTATTGTAATCCCCTATATTCAATTATTTGCTAGCTTTTTTTAGCCTTTTAGATAGGTATTCTATAGTATAGAGACTATTTTCTACACTCTCTGCCTGAGAGAATTTAGACATAGTAACTCTCTTCAGTTTCTTTCTAACTTTCCTTGCATCTATTTTGTTAATATATATGTCATTTTTCTTTCTGAAGTTAAATATTATTGTGGTAGATTTCTGTAGCTCTTTTTGGCATGCAAATTTGTTTAATCCTAGTATTTTTCCAAAGTGATCTGTTTAGGTGCTTTGCTGGGCATTTGGCACTAAATAAAGCACTGCAACATGTCAGTCTAAGGAAGTCAGCAGGTACTTTAAACAGTTATCTAGACTCAGGGTTCAGAACCTGGACGTCCCCCACAATAGATAGAGAACTAAGCATCTCAGAAAATAAATGCTAAAACTCCCATCATCATGAAAAGTAATTAAAAAACATATATTGTGATCAGTCTGCCAGTTTTCTTCCTGCCTGCAGCAGGAATGTGAGGGAGATCTATCAATTCAGGTGTCTCTCAAGTGTGTTCTGAAGGCAGAGAAGGACTAAGATTCATGTATGGACCTGAGCAGCACCAAATCGTTTGTGATGAAGATGATAATAAAGACAATGGTGCTATTATTTATAAAGGAACTTGGTATTCAGACCTTTTTTTGGTAGGATTTTAAACTTGCATGTCTCCCAAGCCAGTAGTGTACCTTCATTATGAAGTTATCATAGTACGTTCTACTCTGTCTCAGAGCAAGCATTTAGAAAAGTACTAGGGCTAGACAAGCAACCAAGAGTATGTGTGTCTGTACTGAAGACAGCTCATTGGGACTCAGTCTTTATTAGATGAGGCAAGAGAAGACCAAGACTATGAGGTCTATTTGGATTCTTGCTATATCAATTAGCCTAAATAATGCAGTATTTTTTAAATATATGAACAATTTTTATGAGTCTTGAGATATAACAAAGGTTGGGTTCAAAGTACACTAACCATCTCTTAAAATATAGGGTAAACGTAAGCTATATAATGTGTTCAGTGTATTCCTTAAGTGATCATTTCTTGATGATAGCATCCTGAAGCACAGATTGGCTTATTTTTTGCTTCCTCCAAATGCTATTAGGACAAATACATTCTATTGATGTTTATGAATAGAAACTGACATTTCAAAATAAAACTTAAGTCTGTAGATTGTTCTTTGTTAGATTTCTACATGACTGAAGGCACAGCAAAATGTCCTGTAATGAAAATATTTTTATAGTGGTTGAATGTCAATGTGCAGTATGTTAAAGTTCATTATAATGCTGATTGTACTAGGAAATGTGTCAATTTGTAATGGTTGTGGCTGATAACGCCATCAGAATAAGTTCTGTTTTATTGTCACATACACAGCAAGAGGAAGATGATAATTCTAAATAAAATTAAAGTGTTTTTGCATTTCTCTTTACTGGTTTTCTGCATGGCAGAAACAAACACTTAAAATTATGAAGGCTGAACATTAAAATTTAGTGCAATACTTATATAAATACTGTAATTCACAGCATATCTGTAATCTAATACAGCCTGCACAGTATGAGTATCTGGAGAATTTCACGTCATCTTCTTTTCTTCTCTCACATATATTTCAGACTGCATTCTATTCCAATGCTTTTATTTAGGACCATAGCATGGCTACCAACACCAGCTATATTTTCAGAGTGACTCAGAGGACTTTAGGATCTAAGATGTCCAAAACTGGTATCCCTACTGCACAGCTACTCAGAAAAACATGAAGCAATTTGACAACATGTTGGAGTGCAGGAAGTTATTATAATTGGTATGTGGGAAAGGAGATAAGAAACAACTCTAGCAACAGAAAAAGAGACTCAGCTGCTGACAGAAGAAGCCAAAATTACAGGTCAATGCTGTGTTACTCCTGTGGCAGATAGACATAGCTTGTTTCCTTTCCAGAGGAGAAAGGAATGCCATTGTTGCCCTTTACTCAAAGCAAATGCAAAGCTTATCCAGGGTACCTCTATGCAGTTCTCATCACAGAAAAAACAACTTTGATAGTTTAAGAGTTTTCCAGCTGCTGTCATAACTAAGCTGCATTTTTAAAAGTAGTTACAGTGGTTTTGAAGGGTTTTCTTTCTATACACATAATGAAGTTCAAAACCATGGTCCATAATTTGGGACTGTATATAGATGACTATATTCACCATCCTAAAGCTGTGATTCCTCCAGGAGTCCTTTCTTCCTTCTTCTCAGGTAACAAAAGGCAAGAATGATTTGTTGAAAGTGAAGTTAGTGGGATGTACTTTCTGCACCACAAAAAGCCCAACAGATCAGCTTAGCAAGGCTTGAGGTCATGATAACAGCATTATTTTTAAAGAATTCTGTAAAGACAACATTATTAAATAAGATCATAACCAAACTACCAGCTTAGGTAGTCATTGCCCACTTCAGTTTAGCCAATTCTTTCAGGGCAGTTTATAAAGCTTCTGCTTATGTGCAGAGATGACCTAACCAGAACATGTAAGAGCTTAATTGACAGCTCCTACTGTCGCAATTTAAAGTCAAGTTCATTCATATTTAAAAGAAGGGTCTCCTCTGAGATGCTCGGCATGCTGAAATCATAGAGTGTCCACCAGTCATGTACTTCCAGGGTCACTTATCTGGTGAGAAAGATGAAGATACCTGTTCTACCTATAAAATGCTTTACATTCA
Source organism: Coracias cyanogaster (assembly GCA_033124195.1). Taxonomy (NCBI): domain Eukaryota; kingdom Metazoa; phylum Chordata; class Aves; order Coraciiformes; family Coraciidae; genus Coracias; species Coracias cyanogaster. The sequence continues at coordinate 2,077 of JAVSBS010008864.1, read as the reverse complement.
CGACTCACCTTATTAAAGAACATAAAGTGAGAGGCAGTCATGGCCACACACTTACCAGTGTTGTGAAGAGGCGTTTTCAGTGGTTCCGTATCTTATAATGATTTATCACAGAGTTATTTCAGCTCTCTAAAGCTACAGAAATCAGGTCTTTCAGTGCCAGAGTTCCTGTACTTCCTATTGCATTACAATGACAGAAAAGATCAAGACAAATGTTAAGAAATTTTTCACTGCAAGCTTCTCTTCTCTTCTCTTCTCTTCTCTTCTCTTCTCTTCTCTTCTCTTCTCTTCTCTTCTCTTCTCTTCTCTTCTCTTCTCCTTTTCTTTCTTTTCCTTTCCTTTCCTTCTCTTCCCTTTCCTTCCCTTTCCTTTCTCTTCCAGAAGGCAAAACACAGAAGAAAAGAGGAACGGGTTCATATTTTAGTCATTAATAGCAATAACTGACTATGGGGGTTGACCCTGGCTAGATGCAGGATGCCCACCAAAGACACTCTATCACTCCTTCCTCCGTTGGATAGTGGAGATAAAATATATTGAAAGGCTTGTGGGTCGAGATAAGGACAGGAAGAGATAATTCACCAATTACTATCACAGGTGAAAGAGACCTCATCAGGGTCCTCTCTGTGGGTTGCAGGGCAATCTCTGCTCCAGCACCTGGAGCACCACTTCCTCCTCCTCCTTCTTCGCTGACATTGGTGTCTGCACAGTTGTTTCTCTCATGTATTCTCACTCTTATCTCCAGCTGCAGTTGCGCAGGTCTTTTTCTTCCTCCTTAAATATGTTATCACAGACGTGCCACCACCATTGTTGATTGGCTTGGCCTTGGCCAGTGACAGTTCCATCTTAGAGCCAGCTGACAGTGTCTCAATTGGACACATAGGAAATTTGTAGCAGCTTCTTACAGAAGCCACCCTGGAAGCCCCCCACCTACCAAAACCTTGCCAAGCAAACCCAATACACTGATTAATATCAATTCTTAAAATGAAGAAAAATCTAAGAACGCACTTCTTTTCAAAACAAGACTCCATAAACATATTATAGGTTATAGGCATCTCCATTATTATGACCAGAAATGTAATTTGAAAGAATTGATGAGTTGTTCCTGCCAAAGGAGATGGTTTCTTCAGATTTGAAGACTGGCCTGGGATATACTTTGTGCAATGTTTCATATCCTTAAAGCTCTGCTATATCTAGGACAGGTTCTAAATACTCTATATATTTGTGCTGCAGTGAGATGTAGGTAACCTGTTCTGAATGAAAGGTGATATATATTCCTCTTAAAGGAATAAAGCCAGGAAGAAAACGAATGAAAGAAATAAAGTGCATTTGTTTCTCTGAAGACTAAAAGATAAAGGATCTTTCTCTGCAGTGGAGTTCTCAGACGTTGAAAAACCAGCCTCTTGGTGGACAGTATGTACTACACCTGTTTTATTTACACTCCTTATCAATTTCTTAAGAACCAAGAATTAATGAGAGCTAAAGGGGACAGCTGTCTGCTCCCAAGTTTTCTGTGGCCAGGGAGTAGGCACGTGTTCACTTTTCAGTCTGCAGCTGTGGTACAGGATTGTCTGTTGTGGGTCACAGCTGTGCAACGGTAGAGGAAGGAGCCTGCATGAGAATCTCTTGTTTACCATCTCAGTTTGCTTGCCAACACATCTGTGTCAGTCCTGGATTACTGGCTGGCATACAGTGCTTTAGGGAGATCTGAGCAGGGAAATCTCATGAAATCTGAAAGAACTTTGTTCAAAATAAATATCTTTTGAAAATCTTTACAAAACCAGGTCAGAATATGCCTATAACATCCTTTCTGCTCTGACATTTAATCTTCCTCAGGTGTTCTACATCACCAGTGCTTCCTCTCAGATCTCACCAGAAGAATCTCATTGGTGTGTGTGCCTGGGGCAGTGGGATGCATATATTTTGCTAGTGGGCACAGTGTGCTCTTATGCACACAGCATATATCCCTCAGTGTGTGCTTTGGATATGATAGGTGCTATAAGGCTGCCCGTGTTGTCCAGGATTTTGTTTTCCTAGCTGAGAAATGCTGGAGTAAGGCAATGTGATTTAACCCATCTGCTCA
>JAVSBS010008863.1:0-42061 GCA_033124195.1 Coracias cyanogaster | reverse complement strand
CCGGGGGGGGGGGGGGGAGGGGGCCCGGGCGCGGCGGGGGGGGGGGCGGGGGGAGCCGCCGTGCCCCCCGGCCCTTCTCCGGCCTCCCGCCGCCCCGGCGGGGCGAGCGTGCGCGGGGATGGGGGTGCGAGCGAGGAACCTCTGCTGCTTCTCCCGGGCGAGGCGAGGGAAGGAGCCGCAGGTGCTGCCCCCGGGGCCTTGCCCCTGCCCCTGGCGCGGCCCCGCGGGGCGGGTCGGGTCCGGGCGGCCGCGGTACCTGCCCGCATTGTTCGGCTGCCGGGGGCGACGGCGGCGCGGGGGCTGCGCGGCGGGGCGGGCGGGGGGGCAGCGCCCCAGCCTTTCTTTATCGCAGCCCTGCAGGTGATGGGGCTGCTCCTTTCTTCTGTGGCGAACGCCGGCCGAGGCAAAGGGCTTCATGCGAGCGAATCCGCGGCTGGCGGGCCCGGGGATGCTCACTCCCGGCTCGGATGTCTTTTGATTTCCGAGCGGGTTGTACATGGCTAAAGGAGCCCTCCCGGTGCGGATCCCGAAGGCTGTCGGGCCTGGGGTGTTCAGCCCGGATTGTGCCCGGCACCGGGCGTGCTGCCCGTGCAGCCAGCTCCTCTCCTGCGCTTCTACAAAAGCAACGGGAGCGATTGCTGGTGTAAAAAAATCCCCTGTCTTTTGTTTTTTGTTTTTAGATGGTGGATGTTGATGTTGGTGTGGGTGGAGATAGTACCAGAAGAAAAATGGATGCCCTGACAGATAGTGCAGTGGAGATTGTCCCTTTGGAGCTCTATGATTCAGCCAGAGCAAAAATAGCTGCTAATCTACAATGGATCTGTGCTAAAGCCTACGGAATAGGTAAGATCGCCTTTATCCCAGAGTCGTTCTTGGTTTTGTTCTTGCTTTTTCTGTCTGCCCTGCTATTCCCGAAGTAATAGAATTGGGCTTTGTTTTAAATATCAATAATATGATGGTCTATTCTCTTGTAATATTACGTGTTTCCTGGTAGCTTCGACAGGGATAATGGAACTATATGAGATGCCCTGAATCAGCAAACCAAAGGGTGAACGCTCACAGACTGTGCTTGTGAAGAATGCATGCCTCGAAACGTTTAAATCCTCATTTTAGCCAAGTAGGCTTTCTTCCACAGAGCTGTGTGTCACCGCTTGCAGGCCCTGAGTCCCTCCAGGCTGTGAAGGCTTTAGTGTGCTTCCTTGTCTAGTCATCTGGGCCAAGGGATGCTAGGGCCTTCGTACCCTTTGTATATTCCGTTTGGGCTTTTTTTTCATCAAATTGTGGTTTTGTTTTCAAAATGAACAAAAAAGCAATCCATCTATGATTGACGTTCTTTTATGTAAAAGAAACATTGAATGAGCAGGTACGGTTTGTCTTGTGTTCTGTGACATTAAACAGCAAGTTGTAGGTGATGGAGGAGTTCTTTCCCTTATGTTGTCATAAACCTTTACAGTCAAACGTAGAAAAATAAAGGTCCTCGGAATATTGTTTGTGCGGTTTTGCACAGTGTATAATGTTCCTGGCATCTATTGAAATTGGCTTTTTTGGTTTGAACTAGATCTGTCTATTCTGAGTTGTCGTTACTAGATACATCTTGGGTTTAAGTAGCTTCATTATGAAGAAATATGTTGGAAAACTTGTGGGTTTTCTTTATTCAGAACAAAACATATAAGAAAAGAATATACAGATTCTTGTTTTGGAAAATGAGGTAGCCCTGTTAATCTAAGTCTAATTTGCCAAACTCATAATATGCTTAATGGATTAGCGCTAGCTTACTTTGTGACAAGGCTGAAGAAAAGCGGTCCATTCCGGCAGTTAAATGTTAATCCTTGTTGGAATATTTTCCTCAGTTCTTTTTCTTTTTTAATATTTCCAGCTCTGTCAGTGTTATAATCTATGATCTTGTGAGGAAAATAAAAAATAATATGTTTATAATCTTTAATATTGGTGAAAGTATTGCATTACGAGCAACAGGAGACAAAAAAGCAACCCGTTTATGAGCTGACCTTTAAAAAATGCGCAAATTTTGGGAGGGTGTTAGTAAAACATTGGTAACTTAAAAGAACTGAACAGGCCTTTCCTCATGTAAATATTTTCCAGTTGCTGGAATTGTTTGTAATGTTTCCTGAAGACTTTTTAGTGATCAGAGATAAAATGAATATTCCAGCCATGGAAACGCACTATTTATATTATGACTTTGTTTCGAAAGAAAGCCAATCCTAACTCAGAATTGACTGGCATGGCTCCTGCGCTGCAGAGAGAACTCTATGGCCTCGTGTTTCTTGGTCGTGTCTTCTGGGGCTCCAGAGCGCGGGGTTGTTCTGTGCGCCTTGGACCAGTTAACCGGTTAAGAGCGAGTCTGTGCACTTGACAATGCGGACTTGTGTTGAGTATTTGGCTTTTCTTTGGCTAAAGACTAAAAAGAACCCCACCTTTCCCAGTGCCAGCCATGTGAGCTCTTACGTAGAGAATGCTGTAGCAGCGTTTGCCAGTTTTTCTACTTGCATTTAGGCTTGCGCAGATTGTATTTTAACAGAAGTTAAATGTCAGGAGGAGTAGGAAGAAATCTTTTTTGCTGGAGCTTTTGGGGTTGCGTTGTTGGTTAGCTCCAGTGAGTAAGGGTTTGTGTGTGTGTGTATCTTTGGAGGACCACAGCCCGTGGAAATTTAGTTTGATTTTTTTGAAATGGCTCCTGCAAGGCGTTGTCACGTAGTAACCATTACTTCTGGAGCAGCATTGCGAAATACTTAGAAATTTATAAGCCTCTTTAATTCATAGAGAGATGGGTTTAAAGAGATTTCCTATGTGATTACCATTTTGAATAATATTTGAACTTAATACATTACTCGCTGTCTCTGAGGGTTTTCTTTTTGTGTTAGGATATTGGATGTCATTCAATGGGTCTTGGGTGGCGACCAAGCAATTGCAAATTTCCTATATAAAATCTCACTAGGCAGATGAAAGGTTTTCAGGATTGTTGTTTTTTTTTAGGCTTAGTTCTGGTCAATTTGGTGGAAGAAAATGTTTCTCTGTTTATAATATTAAAACATTGTCTTGTGTTCTGAAGTAATTCTTATCTGTTAGGGTTTCCATAACTGCCTCAGAGTGGCTACCAGTGTTTTTCTGAAATGTTAGATTTGGAATTGACATCTATGAATTGACATGATTTTGCGCCTTAATCTTTCAAATGCTGGTGCCTATCCTGGATTTCATTTTCATCTGAGTGAGACTAAGCTCATGCTGAAGTGTGGGAATGGTCAAGAACAGGAATTGGATTCTAGTGTAGACTGTCACTTTTAGTCATTCATCACTGCAGGTTTTACCTTAAACTGCATTTTCTATTTATTGTTACAGGGTATTTTAATTTTCTGCATCTAAGCTGGCATTGAAGTAGGGAAATTCTTCATCCTTTTTTTTTTTCTAAAGGATAAATAGCTGAGAGCGTGCATGACACAGTTTGGAGCTGAAATCCTAGTTTGGGCTTTGTTTCATTTGCTGATGCGTACTTCCTTTTTTCCTTTCTGGCCATGAAAATAGAGAATTTTGATAGCCAAACAGCTGAGCACAGCTCCCTTTGGTCTCCAGCACAGCACTGCTGGGGAGACAGCCCATCTCCTTGCATAGGAACTGGGCTGAACAGTTTTGGTTCTGAAAGCCCACGGCTGCTTCTCTCTGGCTCTGGTGGCTGCCTGGTTCTCACAGATGGTCTCCAGAGGGAGGTCTTACGACAGTTTGTTCGAATTCCAGAAGATAGAGAGAAAGGATGTTGTGAAGGAAGGTGTTTCCCCATTGTGTCATCCATCTCCCCAAACAAATCTGGGAGTACTGACATAGATCACTCTAAAAGTCTGTGCACAAACATCTAGAAACCTTCTGTACTCGGGAATATAAAGTCCTTTTAGCTGAGACAGTAGTTTGCGGGAACGGAATTTGATTGGAACAGAAAATTATCTGTGTCATCAGCAAACTTTGATTAGAACCAAATGTGCGCTTGAAGGAATTCTACAACCAGTGTGAAAATACAATTCATAACGCGTTGAGTGGCCGGGGGTGCCGCTGAGTTCGTGGAGCTGTAGCTCGCAGAAGGGGAGTGTGGGAGGTTCAGAGAGACTTGGCACCTGGCCGGGGGAGAGATTGGTCAGCGGAATGAAGCAGATCTCCAGGCGTGAACCCAGCGCTGCGCCCAGCCGAGCCGAGGGAAGCGGGCCTGTGTCGGGATGGACACAACCTGGACGTTTTCCTTTGGTACAACTTGGGAAAACAGGCGATGGAAAGTCTTCGTTTCTCAGCAGATTTCGTTAGCGCAGCATTAATTTGTGTAGAAATGATGTTACGATGTAGGTTTGAAAGGAACTTCTAGAAGTTTGTCAGTGTTGTAGCCTACCGTGAGCTTTGTGTGCAGCCCATTGCATAGCAAATGTTGTTGCTTCTTTAAAACAGTTTCTGAAATGCGGATTTTTCAAAATGAACTCGATGGTTTTTACTCTATATTAGAGCTCGGAGCTGTACGTAGTTTCCAGCCTAGTGCTAACATTAGCCTGAGATGTTTGGCAAGATACAGGCAGGAAAGCCAAGGACTAATTTAATGCATTACAGGGGAAATGCAAGTTGTGGCTTTTTTTGGTCTTTGAAGTCCTTAATACTTAGCTGTTAAATAAGATTTTACAGGACTGCAGCAGCAATCCACAGTTGGTAGAGGCAGCGTGAGCATGTTTCCTGAGCTAAATTCCGAAAATCCCTGTGTTCCCCACTTCTGCTCTTTGTCAGCTTTCTTCTCAGGTCCAGAGTAAAAATATTTTTAAGAAAGCTGATGTGTTTTGGAAATATTCAGTAGTTAAATATTTGTTTCTTTGACAAAACACTGACTATTACTTGTGTGAAGTTTACCCGGGTGAAGAATTCTGTAATTATTGTTTTGTCTCTTCTGCTTCATTCAGGTTTGTGGCTTTACACTTGATCAAAAGATATGATAATGAGAGTGCGGTCACTCTCACCAGCAGTATCCAAAGTCTTTGGCTTGGTTTTTTTTCCTGCCTGTTGTGTGTAAATTTTAATGTGTAATTTTATAGGTGACTTAGGGAGTTTCTAATACAGTTCTGTAATGAGAACCAGCAAAGAATGTTTGTGTTACCATGAAGATGGTTTTAGCTGCTGAGAACGTGTAGCTTCTGCTCCTGATCTGCAGCTTAGAGGCCATCCATATAGTGCTAAATAATTCTGTGACCAGATACTGATACTAATGAAATACACCTCAGAATGGGAATAAGCTCCGTTCTGTTTACCACGGGCTTTGGCTCTCCTTCCGTGTGAAACCAGTTCTTCATGCTTCTGGAAGTAAAATAAGATCTGGGGTGTATCCGCTTCTCCAGTTCAAGGGCTAAGTCAAATTTGTTCAGATTGCGGTGTTTTCCTTTATCAAATCATAATCAGGTCATTGTCTTTGAACAGGGTTTTGTAAGTGAGACGATAAACTGATGGTCCCTACCCTAAAGCGAGGAGAGAAGCTGGCAATAATTGTCTCCTTGATGGTTGTTACAAGTGAAGTTATTTTCCTAATCCTGTAAACTATGTTGTAAGCAATGATTTATATTTGGAACTGACAGGTGTTGAGAGATAAGAGTTCATTGATATGATGGAACAGACCAAAAGAATTGCTTCGTGAGAAATTCTAATGGTTTATTTCTGAGTCCATCTCTCCTAAGAAGAGCTGCTAGAGGTGTCTCTCCAGTAGGCATGGTGGGGCGAGAACACGTAAGAGTTTGTGCTGCTGAAACTTGAAAAAAAAAAAAGTTGTTAGTTTGTTTTTATATGGTGGGAAACAGCAAAAATGAGCATTTCTGCTCTGTAATGAGCAGACTGCCTGCAACTAAGTAATGTGGTGCAAAATTTGCATAAAATCCATGTGTGAAAGAGGTCCAGTCAACTCTGTTGCTGAGTGTAGCGTGGTAAATTCTTTGACAATTCTTGCTAGAAAACTTAAGACACAGTGAATTAATGCTGTTAGGAGCCTGATTATCAGGTTTCATAGCATTGTTTGAAAGTTACTATAAAAACACCAATAGTTTTAAAGTTTTGTGGTTTTTGAACCTGTCAGTCTAAAACTGGCAGCTGTAGAGCTTGTGTTGAACTTGATGCTAGCAGCGTTTTTCTGGGGGAACAACGCAAAAAGCACATCAGGAAAACCAGGAGGTGTTTGCGAGCTTTTTGATAGTGTGACCTAAAAGTGACTTCCTTTTGGAATTAAGATGGCATTGGAGAGCTTTTTAGAAGTAAAAAAAAAAAATACATCTTTTTGGTTTGGTACAATTTAAGCAGAATTTTTTGTAGCTTAGAAGTTAAGTGCTCAGAAGTTAATTTTTCATGTTGATTTTTCCAAATTCCAAAGCGTAAATGAATAAAAATACAGATTTTAATGGGTGGAATTTTTCTAACATCTCAGTTCAGTTATAGGTCATGAAAGTAAGGTGTTGAGAAAGATTCTTATAGAAACTGGGGCTTACAAAGACGGGGACATTTTCTTCAAAAAGAGCATTGACACATTCTGTAGTGAGCGTGTGACATGTTTGGAGCTTGCCCAGTCCATAAAAACTTTAGAGAAGAGCTGTCCGTACTTGTGTAGCATCCTTTTTGCTTTACAGTTTTCCTGACGTTTTTCTCATTTATTTGTGCCTGCCATGTGAATAGTATGATTATGTCCAGTACAAAATAAATCTGAATTAAATAGTACAGTTAATAGTACTGCTCTTCAGCTTCGATGAGGTTTTTATATCTTAAAATTTCTGTTGGCTTTTTCTCAAGACATCAAGTTAGTTACAAAACTGTTTGTTTCTGTCACAGGCAAATTTACCCAGCAGAAGTGTTTTAGACACTAATGCAGAAAATAAAACTAGGCAAGTGTTTACAGTGAAATAAGTTGCAAATATGGGAGGATTCATGTTTATTAATGACTTCTTATGTTAGTATTCAAATTATTAACCCTCGTACCAGAAGTTATTCCTCCCCTCCCTGTATCTTTAATCCTGGTCAATCCAAATCCCTTCAGTCCTTAAGCAACTATATGGAGATCAGAAACATAAAGTTAGAGGGTTCTTTAATACAGAAGAAAAAGATTTCACATCTTTTTGACTGGACATTCAGACTGTAGCCAAAATACAAGTTGTATTTATTTAAATTTTTTAATATATTGATTTCTTTGACGTGGACTTTTAGCACTAAGAACTAGATCCGTTTATTGTTAGAAAAGGCTTTTTAAAATCACTAAAATATTGCTCGTTTAAACAGAAATGGATGTGGGATGTCTTACTGCCCATCGCACAGGGAGCTGAGCATCGTCTTCCAATAGTCTCTTCTGTTCTAATAGTGGGTGTAAAGACCCCAGTGCAGTAAGTTGTATCCCTTGGGGGTGTTAGTGCTGGAGAAAAAGCTTTTGGCCCTCTCCGTACAGCCTATAAAATAATGTCGTTGTCCTTGTGGAGAAGGGACCTGAAGCAGTGCGAGGTTAGCTGGCTCAGGGCTCTTTGTCCAGCCCTGAATCCCAGCAGGGTTTCAGACGGTCACCTCGGTTACCCTGCTCTGCGGGGGTCCGGGAGCTGCTGGAGGGCAGATGTTCCACTAAACCCCTCCTCTCAGTACTTCAGATCTCAGACACTTTGAATTTGCTTTTTTTTTTGTTTGTTTTTAAAAGAAGCCTTTAAAACTTGGAGTGGTGCTAATGCTCTTAACCAGAAATGTGCTACTTCATGGTATTGTATGAGCTAGTGTTGTATTACTTCCTTTCACAAATAATTTTAGTAAAAAGCAGTGTGTGTTTGATTGTTAAAGGTGTAGCTGCTTGTAATGAAGGTGAAATGTTGAATTACATGAGCTGTTTTACGGTTTGGTTTTTGGATCTTTCCCCGGACTTTAGAAATGGAAGCTCTCGTTCTCCTTCTGGAAATGGCAATGACCATTAAATGGAATTAGCTTTCAATTGCCTTTGATTTTGGGTCAGGTTGACTAGTGTTAAGAAGATTAAAAATATTTGAATTTATTATCTATCTCACCACATATGGACACTTGTGTTAACAAATACTACTTACGTAGTGCCAGTGGGGTTTTATTGTGTCTTTCCTAACCCTCTTTGGTCTATAGTCCATATATGACATCATTTGTTGTGCCACAAAGGAAAAATACTGCTCTTAATTTTAAAAACTTCAAAAAGCTTTCAATTTTGGAAACTAGAGGCAGTGCGGTATGACTGAGCAGCTGTTAGAGCTGTTACAACCCTGGTTTACTGCATGTTTGTATTGGAGATGTGCTTTTGGCGTGTATAATTGATAACATTCTGTCTCCGTTTCTCTTCTTTATGAACATTAAGTGCTCTGCAGTATAGAAATCCTGTGCGGCTTGTTTTGCAGTTCAAAGATATGCTATGAGTAGGAGGGTTTTTTTTGAATGGGGAAATTTAATTATTCTGGAAATTAGCTGAATGAAAAGTAAATACGCTGCCAAATTAATAATTCTTTTAACTATAGATGTAGGTATTTAAAATGAACTGTTGAAGTGGCTTCAGGGGAGGATCTTCAGAGTGACTGGAAGAGCATAAGATAGAATTTTATGTTTGAAAATTACAAAACGTCTGGCTTCTGTTACGACAATACGCTTGAGGATCTCCTTATTACTGCTAGGCTGTTATAAAGATCAATAGCTTCTAGTCCAATTCCTGAATATAAGTAGAAGTATTTATTTGGGACTATATCTATTTTTAATGTCTTTCAATAATATCAAGAAGCTATTGCTTACAGCAGCGTTTCCTTCCACTTCCAGCTGTTGTGATCCGTTGACATTTTTCTTGTGGTGTAGTGTCAGAACCTGTGACACTGGCAGTGCTTCAGCTTGCAGCGTACGGGTGCAAAATGTCGTGGGTGTGTGGAGAGAGAGCAGAGCTTTAGCTGGTGGTGGTGCCTTTCTTCCCTGCCAGCCATGAAGCTGTGCTGAGTTCGTAGCAGAAGCGTCTTTGAGGGTTGAGACCTAGTGGGGAAGAAGTGGTGTGTGGAGAGGAAGTCTTCTGTGTCATTAATTTTAACTTGCGTGTAAATTACTACGCTCAGGATCTGTGTTCAGTTTGGTAAGATCCTAAGACTTGTGCAAATTGTGCCGTTCCAAAAGAGGTTCATTTCAGACTTGACTTAAAATTCATGTTGAATCCAAGTCCAAGCGGAGTGGTTTTGCTTCCTAGGCTTCATTTTTTGAAGGCTGAAATGCTGTAATAGTTTGCTTCCTTACTCGTCTTCGAAAACGTAGACAGCTCACTGGAGACTCAGTTGTTTTGCAACCCATTGGTAAAATGCTGGTTTCAGTCAGGTATTTTGGTATTTCTATGAACTTTTGCAGCTTAGAACCAAGAAATAGGTGGCTTAGTTTTCTTTTTCCATTTGAGATTATTTGAGATTATTTTCAATTTGAGATTATTATAAGAGAGTCACTCTTGCAGGGCAGTTATTTACTTGCTGTGCAGATGTTGGCTTGAAGTAGCTGTAAGTTTTGCTTTCAAGATACATAAACTTTTGCTCATCTGATACACAGACAATTTTAGCCTGCGACCTAGGAAAACGGCTTTTAATTCCAGATAGAGTTAAAATACTAATAATATGCACTAGTCAGTAGAGGTGATAGCGTATCATTCTAATTAAGCTAGGTCTCAAGGAAACAGCTAGAGATGCGTAGAGGACAGTGGGACTTCATCCATGTTGAGTGCTCTCTGGAAAGGGACTCTAGTATCTTGAGAGAGCTAATGTGATGGGTAGGATTTCTATTGAAGAGGGTAGATTTAGATGCAAAATTAGGAAGAAGTTTTTCACTCTGAGGGTGGTGAGACCCTGGCAGAGGTTGCCCAGGGAGCTTGTAGATGCTGCAATGCTTGATGGGTTCAAGACCAGGTTGGATGGGGCCTTGAGCAACCCGTTCTAGTAGGAGGTGTCCCTGCCAGGGCAGGGGGTTGGAACTAGATGAGCTTTAAGGTCCCTTCCAACCCAAACCATTCTGTGATCCTATGTATATGACAGGAGCCCAACTGTATATTCTTTACTTAATTAAAATATAAGCGCTAAGACCTATTGAAAACTGTTTGCAATATGAAGCTGCAGACTGAATTACACACAGTATTTTTCGCGCTTAAGGGTTTTGGGTTTTTTTTTTGGCTCATTCATATACTGTTTTTGAAGTACAGTGAAAAACGTTTACTTTTGTTCAGAACTGATGCCACTTACCGGTACCACTTGTTGCAACTTTTCTTCATTGTTCCAGATAATGTCCCAGAGGAGCTGAAGGACCCGTTTTACATAGATCAATATGAGCAAGAACACATTAAACCGCCCGTGATCAAGCTGCTGCTGTCCAGCGAGCTGTACTGCCGCGTCTGCAGCCTCATTCTGAAGGGGGATCAGGTGGCTGCTCTGCAGGGACACCAGTCGGTGATCCAGGCTCTGTCTCGAAAAGGGATTTACGTCATGGAGAGTGATGATACACCTGTGTCTGAATCTGATCTGGGCTCTGCACCAATCAAAATGGTTAGCTTAATTAAATCCACCTAATGATCTTCTTTTTATTTAACACTATTTAAAATAGTTAATGGAATGAAGAGCTCTTAATTTCTAGGCCACTAACCTCAGGAATGTTTCATTTTAAATACAGTTAGACTATATAATTTTTTTTTTTTTTCTTAAAAAGTCTTTTATTGTTCACCACTCACTGTTTTCTTCTGTTAGAGTTCTCATATGGCGATGATTGATGCTCTTATGATGGCCTACACTGTAGAAATGATCAGCATCGAAAAGGTGGTTGCTAGCGTCAAGCGTTTCTCTACATTCAGTGCCTCGAAAGAACTGCCCTACGATTTGGAGGATGCGATGGTTTTCTGGATTAACAAGGTAAAACTTACATGGAGAAAAATGTGCCTGGTTCTTACTGTCACTTCTCAGATTTGTAAGAAGGTTCTGATGAGCGTCTTCCTTCCACTGCTCTTACCTTGGCATTTCTTCATCTTTTCTTCCTCAGATGAAGAAAACTGCTTTAATTACTAGGGTGTTATTTGTTACCTCAAGTCCAAAGGTAGTTGGGTGTAATATCCAACTACTAGAGATGATGATTATTAATAGTATTCAGTTCTATTATTACTGCAACATATTCTAATTTCATCTTATTACTTAGCTTCCCAAGTTTTCCATATGCATTGGGAAAGAGAATCAGACTAGCAGGGAAGTGCAATTTCTTTTTATTAGAAGTGCTGTAATAAAGCTGGTTAATTTTTCAAGGCAAATTTTGAAGGAAGGTAATTAAGAACTAAATTAGGAAAACTAGAAATTGGGCTCTATTTTCAGACAAGGTGTAAGGTGAAGCATTGTTTCATGTTAAATAACAGGATAGGCTTAATGCTGACTAGCTTGAATACATTTAACAGAAATACTGAAACTTTTCCAAGGGTAGAGGTTAAGTTACCGAAACCATTTTGAGTGGTAACATTCCAAAGAGAACGTCCCCTTTGCAAACCCAGGATTCCCTTGTGATTAGCTACTGCTAATAAGAGAACTGGTCTTGAAAACTGCTGGTACACATTATTCCATGAATTTCTGTGTTTATAGAGTGGATTGGCCATTAAGTAAGGGGAAGAAGAAGAAAGCTTGACTTGTGGAAACATATATTCAGGTGTATTTTAATATCTTTTCTTTGTTATGCCCTTTTAGGTGAACCTTAAGATGAGGGAGATAACAGAGAAAGAAATTAAATTAAAACAGCAACTAATGGAAAGTCCAGGGCACCAAAAGGTAAAACAAAGCAATCTTCGGTTGTGATGGTGTGTATTGCTGATTAATGGATTTAAACACAAACATCTCAGTATTTGCTTTGTCAGAGACATGTTGAGGCATCCAGTCCTTGAAACTCCAGAGATTTAGTGCATGCAGTTTTTGTGTCCCTCCTCAGTGCCCTTCCTCACCTTTCAAGCCTACTGTATCTCCTGACTTCCCACAAAGTTTCAGCTGGACTAAAATAACTTGTTTCAACATAAAATACTTCGTATCAACTCCACATGGCTAAATATGACTCAGCTTTCACAGCACAAAATATATATTATATATTTTGAAAGCTCATGGAGCATATTCATTTTGCATGGGTTAATTGTCTAATGTATATTCAGAGGCTTATTCAGGTCCTATGTAGTAAGCACACTCTTGGCATTCAAACGTGGTATGTGTGTGTTTGTAGTTTTCTCTGCCTTTTCCCTTGAAATTGTATCACAATGCACTAACGTTGCAAAATATAGTACACTTTCATTTCTGGAGCCTGTAAAATAGATCTTTCTCAAACGTAATATATATCAGCTCTCTTGAGCTCCTGATTTATGATTTGGTGAAGCTGTAAGAAAAAGGAAGTTCTTTCCTTAAATTGGCGTTGCTGTGCAAAGGGGCTAAAAGTGTGATGTACAAACAAGGCACAATTGTTTCACGTTAGTGGCAAAGGGGTTTTATGTGCTTTTAATGTAAAATAATATCCTTCAATGATAAGGGACTAAAGAGCCCTTGTTTAAGTTACAAGTTGCTGCATGGCCTGAAGGATTCCTTTAACTATTTGACTCTGTTGACTTTGGGATCTCATTTTTAATATTTTAAGATCTAAATTTCTAGGCTACAACTCCTCTAAAACATGAAAGTGTTTATTGCTGAAGTGCATTTAAGTATTACTGCTTTTAACTTGCATTGCTGATGTTCCTTTCCTATTCCTACGTTCCTTTCCTTGCTTCCTGAGCAGTCTCCTTCCAAATGGTATTGGAAATTAGTACCTGTAAGTGAACTACTTCTACACCAGTTGTCATCCACAAAATCATGGCTTTTTTCAAGTTCTTCTGAGTGTTCGCTTCCATTACAACATTTCTTAGATGGTCTTTGAAAAAAAAAAAAAAGAAAACAAAACAACAAGAAAACTGTGTAACCTTCTGAGCCATCAGGCTTAGTTTTCATGACATGATCTTTGCATACTGTACAGCATACAGCATAATCACGTCACAGCATTTCCAAATTGTTTCCCCAGTGCAGGAGTGAGGGCTATGGAGTAGCAGCAAAAAAACCTAGAAAATTAGCAGCAGTTGAAATGGTTGCGTTTACTGTTTTTATTGTACGTAGACAATGGCTCACAGCACTAAGGTGGTACAAAAGCTGGTTGGTTTAAATGGTTGCTTAATCTTTGAATCCGTAGTTAAGATACCCAGGTATTTGCAGTTGTACGTTAAATAATGCTCTTACACAGGTTTTAAATAAATCTGTCAAAACCAGGGCACTGTTACTCGTTGAGATGAGGTTAGAAGATTTGACAAACCAGTTTGGACCCGTTATGACGGCTGCTGGAATTGTGTGCCAAACTAATGAGAGCGAAGCTGGCATAATGGGAGGAAAGACAGTTACATACCAGAACAAAATACTTATTTTCTTTTATAATGAAGTGTGAAAATGGAGTATCAGTTCCACTATATGTAAAAAAATAATCAAATTGTACCTCTAGTATTCAAGCCTACTTTCTTTTGGCTGAGTTTCCCTGGTTTTATTTGAACTTGCAGAGATTTTTCTTTGTTCCTTTGCTTTCCTTAGCCTTGATTCCCTTTCTCCTGCACTTGCTGGGTTTGCTTTTGGTCATTTGCTCTCCGGGAAGATGAGAGCTGTGGTCTCAGTTGCAAATTCCAAAGAGCAGTGCACTTGGAAAAGGTGGCGTGATCAAGCAGTCGCCTCTCCCCGCAGTCTCTCTGCCTTTTCACAGAGAGCTCAGTCCCACTCCTCTGCCTCATAACCCTTTATTTGTTTGAACCAAATGTCTGGACCACAGTAAAAACTTTAAATATCTGAAATAAAGGGAATTTGAGTGAGGATCTGCAGGCTAATAAACACTCGTGACAAAGCCCTGTCTTCCCTCCAGCACCAGGATGTAACGAAGTATTGACCTAGCGCTTATCACTTGCGTTCTAGTGTGCTTAAAGCTGGCGTCGGGATTTGAGGCAATCATTTGATAGCCTTTCGAGGAAGTCAAGTACGTTTATGTTTTATTTAGCGATAACTGACTGAGAGTAAAGGGAACTACGGGAATGGGACTGACTTGCAGGATATTGTTGAGCAAGTTGGTGGTTAAAGGAAGGAGTAAATCCAGGTTATCTCACTGCTGGTCCAGTACCGCTTAGATTATACTGGTTAACTGGCACATTTTGCAGTTTCCATAGTAGTTGTCACCCTGTGTCACTAGTATTTCTCTTTTCTTTTGTGATTTTTTTTTCTTTTTTTAATAGTTATCTCTATTTCAGTAGCACCCATTTCTGCACTTCCAAGCGTACAAACATCATTAATTATATGCATGGGCGAAGTAGGCGGGAACAAACCACGAGACTCAGCTTAGAATATATGAACAAATTTGGAATTTTTCAGTGTAAAAGACTGAATAATTAAGAGAATAAAAGTTGAGTTAAAAATAAGGAATTAAGTCCGTGAAAACATCCGTGAGAAGATACATTGTCATTTTTTCAACAAAGCTAAGATAAACGAGGAATTCTTACAGATTTTAGTTCTCAGTCTTGACTGTAGTTGGTTCAAATTCTATTTAAGCTTATTGGAAAGGAAATATTTGTATCTACTTTACATACAGGAGGAATTAGAGTTTAAAAAGAAATTTCCAAAGTTTGTCTTTAATATACTTTCTTCAACTAAGCGGATAAATGGCAAACCTTTAAGCTAACCAGTTCACCTCAGTGTGCATACTTCTCAGACTTAATGACCACATTTCCAGCGCATAATGGATGTTGCTAACGCATTTGATTTGATTTTTCCTGTTGAAATAATCACCGTCGTATATCTCACTGTTTCTCTTTGTGTAAGCCTGATCTGATGCATGCCGTGTCGCACTGCATGCTGGAACCAGTGGAATATGCTCGTGTGGTACAGTATGATTCACATTCCATTACATATTTGTGGAGTGCTCCAGGCTGGGGAAAAAAAAAGTAATTTGCACCTGCAAAAAGGACAAGAAAAATAGCATTAGCATATAGAGAGAGCTTTTAGAGTTAGTTGCCTTTGCCAGGGAATCGTAATGTAACATGTTTATATTTGTGCAAAACAAAGAAATGAAACTGGTTCTTAGTACTCTGATGATAAGCGATCCCCGTTCCTTTGAACAGATTTTTTTTCTCAGCCTGTGCCATCCTAAATGGACGCATATGAATATGTGTGTTTGTGTAGAGAGCTTTCCCAGGGTGTCTTGGAAAGCGTGCGATTCCATAGGTATAATTCAGCTTTCCTCTGATGGTTAAATAACTGTATATCTGTCTGTTGGGCCAGCACATCAGTCCAGTTTGGTAAATGCCAAGTGATATTAATGCACTAAAGTGTAAAAGGAATCTTTTTCCAGCACTGCAGATTTCTGCTGGGCTCTGTAGCATACTGCTCTTTTGCTTGCCCATCGCTTTGCTGCTCAGCCTTCGAGCCTTCTCGTCTCGCTCGCATGGGGGTGCTTGGAGAATATCCACACTAAAGCCTCTCTTGCAAAAATGGCAGGAAGCGATGCCAGGGTTTGTTCGGTAGCTGCCTGGCTTTAGCTGCTCTTCAGCCGTGCTCCAAATGACATGAGGGAGTTCGATGCTGATCTGTAGTGAAACCAAGGAGAGTTTTGCCGTTGATGTAGCAGGCCTGCTGCTCCTCTTGCTGACCGTTTTTGGAACAGGCCATGCTTTTTTTTCCTTTTGCACGGTGTTAGTATTGTGTTCTGGCTTGCCAGACGTACAATGTTCTGAATCCCTGAGAGGACTTTGCTGTCTGTGGACACGATGACAAGTCTGTGGGTGTCGGTAACGTATGAGAAATCACTAGCTCATCTGAATTCTTTTTTTTTTTTGCTACGTTTTGTCTTGTTTTTCCCAAGCTTTGAGTGTTTTCATGTAGTTATCTTTGTCTCTTTCTTTGGATCTGCTGCATTCATGCATCTGTGTGGAAGGATTTTGACTTAAATTGCTTGTAATACGTTCAAACATGTGAAAGAATGGAGGAATTCCACAGCATGGTTTGCTTCCAGATATGAGGAGAACGATTAAAAGGGAAGCACCGTATCCTTCAGAATTGGCTTCCATTGAGAGACAAGCATAACCCTATAGCTTGTTTTGGACTTAGAGCAGAATGCTATAAAGGATCCACCGTAAAGAGCTTTCAGTGCTTAACAAACATTCCTTCCTTTTTTTTTTTCTCCCTTTTTTCCCTTTTTCTTAGCATCACGTGAACACTTGTTTTCTTTTGTTAGGTGCGTTACCGAAGAGATCATCTTTCAAGCAGGCAATTACCTTACTTTCCTCTTCTTGAAGATTTGATGAAGGATGGTAGCGATGGTGCTGCTCTTCTAGCTGTGATACACTACTATTGCCCAGAGCAAATGAAACTAGATGGTATGTAATAAAAGTTTCTAAAAAAATAATCTTCAGTCTTTGAAAGTTGAGCTAGAAATACGTTACCAAATGACAATGCACCACATCTAGTAGATAGTGGACAAGCTAATCAGGTCACATACAGAATTTGCATCAGTATACTTTAAAAAGTAAGCTCTCTTTGATTTTTTGTGGGTTTTTGTTTCCTTAGTGTATTTAGAAGGCTGTGCTCTGTATATTACGAGCTATAAAATAACCCTTTCTTTTATAGGTCTAAATGATCCTCTGTAAGAGCACATTATTTGGCATTTTACAACCTAGATTTTTAAGTAGTTTCTCCCATCCTTCAGCAGTTGTCACTCTTCCGCCTATCAAACACGAGTCCTCTTTCCCAGAAAATGTTTTTCTTAAGAATTCAGTCTTTGCTGCATTAAACTTCTATGAATCAGCATTTTGTACTGGTTTTTAAATTCTGAGATTTGTTGTACTTTGCAGAGCTCCTGAATGGTTTCGGAAGGAACCAGCACACTGAATCCTAGGAGTGACCTTTAATTACTTGCAAATCAAGATGTCTGGTTTTAATTATTTCTGTGTTTTGTCATTATGTGTGTTCTTTATAGCCTGCTTACCCCTTCTGTCACAGTGATACACAGAATTCCGTGTGACTTCAAAATGAATGCAAAACTGATACTGTTTTATTGGTGTTTTTCTTCCTCCTTTTTCTTTTCCTCTGGTACTTAACAGGTAGCAAAATGTCACTAGTAGCCAATAAATATTAAATGATGCTGTGCAAGCAGTCTGTGCAGTTCCTGTATGCAGTGTTAGTTGTGGGTGGAAAGGTAATACCTTGGAATAGTGTCGTAACTTATTTGTCTTTCTCACCTTTACAGATATTTGTTTGAAGGAGGTAACATCGATTGCAGACAGCCTCTATAATATTCAACTTTTGAGAGAATTCTCAAATGAATATCTAAACAAATGCTTTTACCTCACGTTGGAGGACATGTTATATGCTCCTTTGGTTTTAAAGGTAAGAAATATAAAGAAGGATATATTGCTTAATAGAGTGTAGGTAACTCACCAGTGTTTTGTTATTGTATTTGTTATTGTGATGGGGTTTTATTTTTTCTGTTTCAGCCTAACGTCATGGTATTCATTGCGGAGCTCTTCTGGTGGTTTGAGAATGTCAAACCTGACTTTGTACAACCAAGAGATATTCAGGAAATAAAAGATGGTAAGTGTTTCATTATCAATAAATGTTAGCATGTTATTTAAAAATCCTTACATTACAATGAAGCTGTTGCACAGCAGCATTTGCTTTGGAGTTTTATTTCTAACCAAATTTTGTGCTTGCTGGAGATCATTGAAAGCTGTAAAAATGGAAAAAAAGTTAGTCCTAGATCCACTTGAGTTCTGATTTTTCCAATGAGATAGTGGTTTTAGGGGAAAAATTACCTAATTATTTACTTGTAACTTTATTTCCATTAAGGTCACCATAAGACACACACTTTAAATAAAGACTAGCACTTAAGGTTTCATTTGAGTGAAGTTTTCATTCTAATGCAGTGCCATCTGAAAACTCCCTGTTCCGTTTGGTTACTTCAGTGGCTAGGAGGAGTCGTGCTAATGTTCTAAATCTCTGCGCAGTTAAAACGGTGCTGCAGCAGAAGAGCAGTCGTCCCCCGGTTCCGATTTCCAATGCCACCAAGCGAAGTTTCATGGCCAGCCCTGCTAGTACGGCTCCAGCAGACGTGCAGCCCTCGGCTCAGGCAGGCCCTGAAGCTTGCAGTAGGTACTACCTGCACCCTGAGGAGCCCGACTACCTGTGAGTCACTTTTCGTGGTGTTTAGACTAATCTGCACCGAATAACCTGGAGATTCCTGCTGCGAAATGTTCTGATTTTCGTACAAATGGAGTGAACTTGGCTTGCGTGCGGGGTTGAAGAGATTAAGTTCAAAGGAATACCTTGTGCAGTTATGTTTGATCTTTGGTTGGCGAATGCCAATAAGCCCCACCAGTAACTGTCACCTTTGCACAACAGAAGACATTAATTAGTCTAGCTTTTGGAAAAAATGTGAAATGTGAAAACTGGTCCAGCAGCCATATCCTATAAATGGCAATAAGAAAACAAACTTGCATAGAATCTAATATACAAGAGGGTTAATAACAAGGTTTTTCAGCTGACCTAAGTATGGCAACTGATAAGTTGTTTCAGGCTTTACTTTGTCTCTAATGTCCTATGTACATGGGCTACACTTTAAACCTGCTGTATTTGGAAATTTGAACAGTTTGATTTCGGGTAGTAGGTTTAACTTTGTATTGCTACGTGTGAAATCTTCTGTTTAAGTAGCTCCTTCAAAATTATTGGTCTATTACTGTATTTTAAAGAGGATGGGGGTAACTATTACCAGTGTAACTTTGCAACTATGTAATTCCTGTCATTCTAGAAGAGAAATTCTTGTATTGATCAATTTTTGCTTTTCCAAATTAGTGGCAAAGGAGGAAGCCCTGCCTTTAGCCCTTCCCATCCACTGCTCCCGTTGAGACAAAAGCAACAAAAATCTTTACAGGGAGAAGACAGCCCTGGTAAGTCTACCTTGAACTTGCATTTCAACAGGCAATGACCATCAGTGTCAATATACTAACGAATAAAAATACAAGTTCATGTATGTGATTGATCTAAAATGGAATTGAACTGCACTCAGGCATGTTTAGTTTGAGTAAATCATCTTTGTTTGCATTAGAAGATTTTAAAGATCTTTTAAGGAAGTTATTAAACTTTACTGCTTTTTTTTTTTTCTCTTGCAACTCAGCTTATATCTTAGAATCTCAAATGCCGGACATTAATAATGTCCGCTCTGTGAAAAGAAAGGAAAAAGACACTTGTCAAATGTTCATAAGAACAGCAAAAGTCTTAGGAGGTCAGATTGTGATCCAGAATGACAAATTCTGTCTAGTGCTTGATGTATTTTGCCTAAACATCTTTTTAAATTACTGAAAACCTAGGGCTTATACTTACCCAGAGATGCTCTTTTA
The DNA here is from genome assembly GCA_033124195.1 of Coracias cyanogaster. Classification (NCBI taxonomy): domain Eukaryota; kingdom Metazoa; phylum Chordata; class Aves; order Coraciiformes; family Coraciidae; genus Coracias; species Coracias cyanogaster. The sequence goes on along the minus strand of JAVSBS010008863.1, from coordinate 22,608 downwards.
TCAGCTAAGCTACAAACGAAACATTTTAAGTCCTTAGGCTCTAACAATGTGCAGGGAGGACTTTTTCCTCCCCCCCCCCGAGTGCTGTGGGGCTGATGAGGAAAGCAAATTGAACAGTTTCGTGTTTGGAAGTCCAAAAGTTGGATATGTATATGTGGTCATTTTTCATGGTGTTTTTTCAGACTTTGTCTTTGATTAGTATTTCAGCAAATCTGTTTTCTGCTGCCATCTCTTGGTGAAAGAGTTTATCATGTTTGCTGTGAAATAAAGCAAAAGTACCAGTTCAACGACCATTTCTAAACTGTTTGCAATTTAAAAAATGTTTCAGGTCATCGGCATCGTTCTAATTCTCTGACCCGCGTTGACGGGCAGCCACGAGGTTCGGTTCTTGCATGGCCAGAAAGGAAACCCAGGTAACAGATGCGTTTAAGTATTACAGAACTGTTTACTGAGAGGTTGCTGGGACAATTTCCTTGTAAAAATGTGGTATCACTGCTCTAGAACTGGGCTTAGAATTGTAGTCTTGTTTGGGTTGAAAGGGATCTTTGAAGGTCATCAAATCCAACCCCCCTGCGGGGAGCAGGTGCAGCTGCAACTAGAGCAGGTTGCTCAGAGCCCCGGCCAACCTCACCAGGGATGGGGCTTAATTTTGGTAGTTGGTTAATTTTGTTTTCTTGTAATGTACAGTTTCAGAAATGGCAGATTTTAGGGTTGCAATTAAAAATACTTTAAACATGATTTTCAGTAAGTACTGTTGAGAATTGAAGTATCTGAGGTTGCTATTTAGTATTTCTGGTCACTTTTGATCCAGGGAACATTTTTCAAGTGGAGCAAAAATTTTAGCTGCCTATATCATAGTCCTTAGTTCAACAAATTGTAACTTTTTGTGCTTAAGCGTCAGTAGACTGTTCTTATCTTTTGTAGGCCTCTGTCTCAGCCAACACCGTTTGCTCTTCATCAGTCTGCCAGTAGTGATGTGGACCCTGGCTCTGGTGATAGCATTAGTCTGGCCAGATCCATCAGCAAAGACAGTCTTGCTTCAAACATTGTTAATGTAACTCCAAAAAATCAGCCCCATCCTCCATCAGTGAAAACTAATGGGAAGAGCTTGCTGAACAACGTTGAGATTGAGGATGAGGATGAAGAGCTTATTGCAATAATCAGATCTGAAGAAAGGCCAAACCGTGGAGATCTTGAATTGCAGAGTGCAGCAGCCAGAGTGCCCAGCATAGTTGCCACTGCGTGGTCACCAAAAACAAATAGCGAGACTTCGGAAAGCAAACCCGACAGCTTTTACTTGGAGCCTTTAATGCCTGCCGTTCTAAAACCAGCAAAGGAGAAACAGATCATCAACAAAGAGGATGAATGTGGGGAGGGGAAACAAAGGAGTTTTATAACAAAGAGATTAAACGAAGGACACTTGCCTCTGATCCGCAAGAAAACAAATAGCAGTCATGGTGAGCATGACCTCAATAGGACTTTTACTCCGATTTCTAGTTCTGATTTCACTCCAGTTGCAGATCCTTGTACTGCAGATTCGGTGGCGCTGCTGGAGGCAAGTTTAGAAGCTTCCAGACCTTTGGCTAGTAGCAGTTTAGATCCTTCTACTCAGGAGCTACCCACTGGAGGATTTTTTCTTCATGCTGCTAAATCTGAGGATGACATAGTGAGTAAAGTCAATGTAAGTTATGTGAAAGGTCTCCATTCGCATGTTGCGGATACTACATGGACTATGGTGAGACAGGACTCTGATTCGGATCTCTTAGACATAGAAGATGCTGAACAGGATTTAGTAGTCATAGATGACCATCCTATAGTCGCTAAATACATTGGTGAGGAAGAATCTGCAAAATTGCAAGAAGATATGAAGGTGAAAGAACATGAAGATAAGGATGATGCTAGTGGCCGTTCCAGCCCGTGTTTGAGTACAATTTCTCAAGTTAGCAGCGTGTCCATGACTAGTGGGAGCGTCCGAATGACCAATTTCGCAGAACGAAAGCTTCAGAGACTGAATAGCTATGAAACAAAGTCCAGCACTAGTAGTTCACAAAAGACCACACCAGATGGCTCGGAGAGCTGCCCAGCACCACTAACCACATGGAAACAAAAGCGAGAACAAAGCCCCAACAGACAAAATAAAGATAACGTTAATCTTCTAGCCTCTGAATTGGTGCAGCTTCACATGCAGTTGGAAGAGAAGCGAAGGGCAATCGAAGCTCAGAAGAAGAAGATGGAAGCCTTATCAGCCAGGCAGCGACTAAAATTGGGCAAGGCAGCTTTCTTGCATGTTGTTAAAAAAGGCAAGTCTCCTGAATCTCCACAACCTCTTAAACCAGAACATTTTGCAAAAGAATATTCTCGGCATAATGGTGAAGACTTAGATGATGTTTCTTTGGGTTCCAAATCTGAAGAGTTTCTTGGGAAAGAAGAGGAGAGAGAAGAAATGCTCAATGATTCTCAAGAGGTAACAAAAGTGAAAATGCAGGAAAGCCTGGCTTTTGCTGAGCAACATAAACCAAAAGACTCTGCTGCTATACATGATTTGGAAAAAAGTAAAATTATTTCTGTTGCCCTCCTAGAAGACAATGTTACTGAGGTGGATATAAATGAATGTGATCTTTCTATTGAAAAGCTAAATGAAACCATCAGTACACTTCAGCAGGCTATACTAAAGATTTCTCAGCAACAGGAGCTACTTATGAAATCTCCATCAGTGCCGTCACCAGGAACCAGAAGTAACTCTCAGGACCAAAAGGTAAAACCATCAATTCATTTTGTTGAGCCCTTGTCACCAACTGGAATGAACAGTCTTCGTAAACCACCTCGATTTGGTCAAGGGAGGAGTCCTCGATCGGGAAGACCAGCTGATCTGAAAGTCACTAAAGACAGACAACAAAATTCAGCACGTGTTAAAACCCCAACCCAAACTCTAGAAACCTTATCACATTTAAGACCGTTTCCATCCAATAGCTTGTCAAAGACACCAACAGAAATCAGCCTGGAAGGTAGTCCTGATCATGGGAGTGGTTCTCAAGAGAAGTGTTTCTTCGATACCTATAGACTTCACGACGAGAGCAATCAACGGGCGCTTGTTCTCTCCACCTCCAAAGATGCAAATATTATTTCTGAAATGAGCAACGAGGTGAATAACAGCTTCAAGGAAACTGGGTTGAATTCTTCTGATGGCTCAGGAAAAGAAAATGTCCCAGTGGATGAGCCACTGAGAAGCAAGGCTAATCTCATTGAAGTAGACTTGTCTGACTTAAAAGCACCAGATGAAGGAGAACTTGAAAACCAGGATAGCTCTACAGATATAATTAGTGAAGGTGATCAGAAGTCTGGTGTGGGTTTTTTCTTCAAGGTAAATATAGTATTTTTCTGTATTTGGTTGTTGTTACATGTTTGCCCAGCATTAGAACCGTTTTTGTCCACTTCAGTCTTCTGATGGAACACGGTCCCATTTGGCCGCAATATCAGGATTTTTAAAAACTGCATTGGAAAAGAAATGCTTGTGGAGAAAGAAGGTTTTGACTTAATATATGAAATCCTGGTTCTTGTGAACTTTACTAAGAACCAGGATTAACTCTGCCTTTCTTCTCTTTCTGCTTGTTTTTTTTTCCTGTCTGGGTAACAGAAAGTACAAACATGGTGTAAATACTGAGCACAAAAGAATCACAGAATGCAAGGGAAGAATTTACCATTTTGAAATCCCAGCATTCTGGAAGCTGTACAAACTAAAATTTAGAAATCTGACACAACACAGGTATCTAGTAGAAGCCTGCTGAACAGGTTTTAACACTTGTCAGGGAGCTCAGAAATGGGGTTTTCTGGGGGCATCTGCACCCAAATTTCTCCAATTTTGAGTGGCCTAGCAGCCTGGAAGTCAGGGGTTCTAATGAAGAATTTAGCTGTAAGGCTGTAGGTGCAAGTGAAGAATCAGATGCCTCAGCGCACTGTTGGAAGTTCTTCGTGCTTGTTCACGCAGCTTTCATTTCTGTCCTCTGACAGCGGTGTATAGGGCTGATGAGGAAAATGTATTAAATTTAAGTAATTTCTCATTTCACACCTAACTGGCTTGGGGAAAGGGTTGTTAAGCTGTTGGGGTTTTAGTGCAATACATTGTTGGGATGAGTGGCTTTTTTTTTTTTTAAATAATATGTCTACTCCTAGCAAAGTTCAGAGGTGCTATGGAACATTTAGTATCTTCATTTAGCAACGATTATTGTAAATAATCACTTCATTTAGCAGTGATTATTGTAAATACCTCAAGTGGGTTGATATGACGATACTTTATTTTTAATTTCTCTTTCAAGAAAGTCGAGTTAGGTTGTCTCAATCTCGGTGACTTTAACTTCTGGTTTATGTGGTGTGATTAATACTGACTGACTCCAAGGTTATTGTTACGTTGGGGCTGTTTGTGCTGTCCGTCCTGGCCCACGTGGTAGCTGCGTTGGACTTTGCAGTTCTAGAAGGCTTTGTGATGATTAAGCATAATTTAAAAAAAAGTCAGAGTAAGATGAGACACTTTTTTTTTTTCCTCCTCACAGAATTAAGGGAACACTAAAACTGTCTCTTAACTTTTCCTCAAGCAACAGAAAGTTCAATACAGTTCTGATTTACGCTCATCAATTCTAAAAATGTAAATATTTCCAAAAGTACTAGCTAAGATTTTCCTAAAACCTTCCTGGAATCCTCAGCAATCTTTTGATGTCCAGCTTAATGCATCTTCTTCTTTAAAGCTTTCTATCCCGATGCGTTTTGCAGGATGAGCAGAAAGCAGAAGATGAGCTGGCGAAGAAACGGGCAGCGTTCCTTTTGAAACAGCAGCGCAAAGCCGAGGAGGCTCGGATTCGGAAACAGCAGTTGGAGGCTGAAGTTGAACAAAAACGAGACGAAGCTCGGTAACAGCGTGTGGAGAGGAGTACTTATTTTATCTTTAAGACGAGGAAAACTATCGTGTGTTGAATATAATGTTGTGTTTGCTTTTCAGCCGCAAAGCTGAGGAGGACCGAATACGGAAAGAGGAAGAGAAGGCTCGAAGAGAACTTATCAAGCAAGAATATCTAAGGAAGAAACAGCAGCAAATTTTGGAGGAGCAAGGGCTTGGAAAGCCCAAATCAAAGCCCAAAAAACCCAGGCCAAAGTCGGTCCATCGTGAAGAATCTTACAGTGATTCTGGGACCAAGTGCTCTTCCACACGTGAGGATTTTGATTTGTTTGCTCTCACCGAGTCTACAAATATATTTTAATGGATTGTGGTTCACATTTTCTCTTTTCTTTTGTAGCTGATAATTTGAGCAGTGCTCAGTCTGGTTCCAGTCTTTCTTTGGCCTCGGCAGCAACAACTGAACCCGAAAGCGTACACTCTGGTGGCACGCCGTCGCAGAGGTAGAGGCTGAATTTTAATATTTTCTTTTTTCACTAGGTTATGGAATAGCATTGGGAGTCGGTGTTGTTTGTTTCAGTTCAGAGAGGCCCAATAGTAATTACCAAATTCATCTTCTATTTTAGGTGGCTGCCAACTCCGCTGCTCTGTACAAACTCACAATTTCTGTTTTGTTTTCTCCAAAGGAATCATAGAATTTTGCTTTGATAGTCTAGCAGGGACAACCTCACTGTATGCGGGCAGGAAAAGGGAAAACAGTCTGTTCTAGTCAGGGCCAGCAACTGGTGAATTGATTTAAGATTGGAGAGGGGAAAAAAAAGCAAAATCTTGGCATATAATTAATTTTTTTATTCCCCCCCAGAGTTGAGTCAATGGAGTCCTTACCGATACTGAGCAGAAATCCCAGCAGGAACACGGAAAGAGACTGGGAGAACGCCTCAACAGCCTCTTCGATTGCCTCGGTGGCAGAATACACAGGTGACCGTTCTGGTGTAGTTTGAGCACTGCTAATGAATAACAGGTCATAAAAAGCCGTGGTGTATTTGATATCACCCATTGTTACTACTGAGATGTTGTCAGGTGTCTTTTATTCTGTTTTTAATATATCTAAAATTAAGTTCTTGTAGAAAAATATTGGGGGGGGGTACTTTGAATGAAAATCTTAATACAGGGCAAATAAATTCTTGTTTGTTTCTCTTCATTAGGTCCAAAATTATTTAAGGAACCCAGCAGCAAATCAAACAAGCCCATTATTCACAACGCGATCTCTCATTGCTGTCTTGCTGGAAAAGTGAATGAACCACATAAGATTTCAATATTAGAGGTAAACATATTAAAATACAAAGTGGTTAATGCTCTCAGGATAGAACGTCTCCGTAATACTCGCTTTGTAACCCTGCTGATGCACTTACACAACTTGTAACTTCCAGAAGGACTGAAAATCATAGTTACTGATGTACTTTCCAAAAAACTTTTAAACGCTTATTTAGCTCTACGTGAAAGCTTAAAGCTTGACGTAACATGAGCGTTTTCACGGTGGACAATCTAAGTGTGTTTGTTTATTTTGAATGCAGGAACTAGAAAAATGTGATGCCAACCACTACATCATTTTGTTCCGCGATGCTGGCTGCCAGTTTAGAGCACTTTATTGCTACTATCCTGACACTGAAGAAATCTACAAGCTGACGGGAACAGGGCCAAAGAGCATCACCAAGAAAATGATTGACAAACTTTATAAGTACAGTTCGGACAGAAAACAGTTTAACGTGATTCCAGCCAAAACCATGTCTGTCAGCGTGGATGCTCTTACTATTCATAACCACTTGTGGCAAGCCAAGCGACCTGCAGTGCCAAAGAAGACTCAGACTCGTAAATGACCCTGAGCTCTTGGGGAGAAGGTTGCTGAGCAGGGTTGCATCAGAAGAAGACATGTTTACCATTTTCCTCCAGTTTGGTATGAGATGTGCAGAACCATAAACATTTTTTAAGAAGCTTCTAAACAGAAACCGCGGATGCAAGTGAAGAATGAAGGAACATTGCCAGTGTTTTTTTACGAGTGATAAATCTGCTGTTACACCCAATGCTAACTACTGTGGCTTTCAATTGATGAGGGACGGTGCATGTAGCAAGATCTTTAACAAGTGGATTTTCTTTTACTTGAAACTTTTCATCGGTACAAATTGGGAATAATTTATTTCTGTTTCCGCCTCATTCCCTCCTCTTTCCTGTCGTTCTCACGGTTGGCAAGCTCCGAACTTCAGTGGAAGGATTGAACAGATCTTGGGTGAAGTGTTTTGGGTTTGGTTTGGTTTTTTAAACAGTCTTTAGGGAACTCTTCCTTTCAGACTTTTTTGAGGAACTGTTTAATACATCCAGTTGTTGTACTGTATCTACTGCCAACATAAGTCCAGCTCTCTAAAAAAAGCCCCAACTTGTGCTGCTCAGACCAGAGTTTACTTGCAGGATATGTTTAGGATAAGCGTTGCAAGGATTGCAAAAGCCAGTCTGTTGGTTTTTTTTTTTTTTAGAAAAAGTCATTTGCAAATGTAAGGATTTCTGGAATACAATCATGAAGAGGCGTACGGGTGCTACTGGCTGGATGTGCCTGACTGACACTAAGGGCAAGCTGACTGGAGCACAGTTCTTACCGATTGCGGTTTCAGGTAGTGTCCTAAAGATTTGTTTGCTTTAATAAAGATGGATTCTGGTAGGTATAGAACATTTCCACTCTGAGCACGCTTCTCCTGTATGATGGTGCACTTAATGACCACGGATTTTAATGTTTTTATTACATCATGAAATGTAATTCTACTTTCTTTGTCCTGTCTTTATTCTGAATGAGCAGCATGCTCTAAAATGAAGAGTGTGTTATGTTTTTTTTTATTTTGGGTGATATATTAATATATATTGATTTGGATTTTTTTTTTCCTCATTTAAAAGCAATTTTTAAACAGACATTTGCATTTGTTTCAAAAGCCCAAATAAGTCGAATGGCTTGGATTTCTTTTCATGTTGAAATATTAAATCTTGAGTCACGACCTTAACAGTCTTTGTGTTTTCAGCAGATTAAATTTTTGTCTGTGGTAACAGGGTATATTTGCAGTTCAGTTCCTTTTTTTTTTTTTTTCTTTTTTTGATATTCCCACTTCCCGGTTTTGGCCCTGGCTAGCCTTCGAGTAGGTTTCTGTAGCTGTGACCTAACGTGATCCGCTAACGTGCGCCTGCTCCATCCGATCGGACGCTACTTCCCAGGGGTGTGGCGTAGGCTGACGACTTCGGTTTGCACATGTTTACTTTCCTTTGAAGCGTTACTTGAATTATGTATCTGAAGTGCGAGGGGCACCGCACCGTCCTAGCGATGGACTGAGCTCTACCGTACAGCGCAGTGTAATTATGGAACGTTGGGAGGCGTGGAAGTTACGGAGTTATGTACATAAGGGGAAAATAGGGTACGTGATAATAAAGTGCTGACTAGATAGAGCAAAGTGAAGGTCTTCCATTGCGGTCTCTCCATTTTTTTTTTTAATTTTTTCCCCCCCCCCCTTCCAGTACTCCTTGACTAGGCTGCTGCAACTTTGTAAATTATGTTAGATAGTTTGCTGCTTGTAAATAATTAAAGGCTTTATGGTTTCTAAAGTGCTAAGTATTAAACACCGTCATGAGTGTAACTTTTGTTACCATGCTCTTCATGCTTGTGCTTTATTTCTCACTGTTTGATATTATATACCATATTTATTTTATGAAACACAGAAATTTAATAAAAATCATTAACGGATTTCCTTTTTATTTCATGTGTACTTCTGTTGTTGTGACACCTCATCCCCTCAAAGAACTAATATGCTTTAAAGATGTGCTATTCTGTGCTCCGTTGTGCTCTTAGAAAGCTTCACCTTTAAGTCGCTGTGATACCTCAATGACAAGGGCTTAGTTCTCCTGACCCCGATTGCGATGGGCGAGGATTTAACTAAAAGGCTTTTAGAAAACCAGAAAATAATTTAAGTCTCTTTAAGGGTTGATTTCATCAGTCTTCAGTCTCTTGAATCTGGCTGGTGGGTTTTCTTTTGGTCTGTGTGTTCAGTTAGTGACAGAAGTTTGGAAGCACCCAGAGAATTTCTTTTGTTGAGCTCTGCAGCATTTGCTTGCTTGTGGTTTGTAAAACAAGTTGCCTCTAGAATTTAGAAATGAGCTGATTGTTTAAGCTTCGCAATGAACCCGCCTCGGTTGCACAGGAGTGAAATTTGAATCCTCAAACTATAGACTTTTCCAATGCAGAAGTAATTTTCAGTGACTACAACAGATTTTCCCAATAAGGTAGTCCTTGTTTGTAGAGATTTAAAAAAAAAAACCCAGCACAAAAATCGGTGGTTCCAGCGGTTTGTACTTTTCTGTGTCTCGTTCAGGCTCAGATATTGCTGCTCATAGAAAGGACTGGAATAAAAGGTGGTGACGGCACCTTCACTGTCCTCCTGGATCTCATTGCACTAGATCAGGTCCTTATTTTTTTCTGCTGGAATGTGGCTTTGTTTACTGCTGGAAGCAATAGGAGGTGACATCCATTTGGAGAGGGAGAGGAGGCCAAGGTTAGTCCCAAGCTGAGGCTCGTAGAGGAAGAAGAGGGGTAATTTTCCAAGAGATTAAATTCTCTGGGAAAAACTAAGTGTTGAGTTTTAGTTATTGAAAAAACATCGATCTCAGATACTTTGTCAAGAAGTATGGTGTATTCATTTAGTCCAGAAACAGGAGAGAGAAGCTTGTCTGTAAGAATGTAAGATGGAATTTGTGGGTGAATGTGCAGAGGAATATGGGAAAACTGCGTAGGGAAATGCAGGCAGTGTTTTATAGAAGGGAGAATTAATTGATTCTCTTCAATAGGTTTTGTAGAATTCAAAATGTCAACCGAAAGGTGCTTGGTGTCAGCCCAGGGTGTGATGTGGTTGCAGGCCAGTGACTGCCTGTCTTTGCGTGCAGTAGATCCAGCTCTGAATATCCCACATTCCCGACTGTGAGTTCAGTGACATCGCGTTTAATGCCTCGCTTTCAGTGACTGAAAATCATTATGCGCAGGAACAGTTGGGTGAGCCCTACCCTGGTAACTGTCATCAACTAATTGTGCCAACAGCTTCCCGCCTGATGTCGCTTCTTCAAAAACCCGCTGCTTAGAATATGCAATTTTGGCCTTTTGCAGCCACTCGAGAGTGCTGTGTAAATACCCTAGAGCCAAAATGCGTGGGGAGCATCTGGGGGCCTTCTGGGGATAACTAGAAATAATTTGTCAACCTGCAGCTTGAAGCTGTTTGTGTAGTTTGTTTCTCACCAGGGTTCATTGGAGCAGGGTTGTTCCCTCTGAGAGCAGGAGCTTTAGGTACTGCCACGGCAGCAGCTTTTCCTCCTGACTCTAGCAGGGAAATAAACTGTAATAGCTGTCTAAAAACAAGGGATGTGTTTTTTTTTTTGTCCTTGCTGCATGTTCTGATGATAGGCCTAACGTGAGCAATCTGTCGGTTTTTTGTAGCGCTCCCTGAAAATGCTCTCGCCGTGTTCGCTCGGAGCTGGAGAATTAGTTTCCCCATACAGAGCAGGACGAAAGTTGATCTGTCTGTGACCTCTCTCAATTCCTTACTAGTTTCTTACGCATAAGAAATAGAAGAATGTACATCTTTAAAGTGCTTTTAAACGCAATTTTCTTTCCCCCTCAAACCTCCATACGTCGGTCCGTTGTGTATTTACACGTGCTGTTTGCATTTGTGGTTCATGTGTCTCTGTCTCATGTTCATCGTGCTCTCTGGTAGAGTTCAAGCAAGAGCAATCTGAAAATACTGACTCGTTCTGAAAACCTTCATACAGTTCACCAATGTATGCTGGGTTGAGTGTGCAAAAACAAATAATCTGGCTTTTCTCCCCGCTACGCTGGTAAATTAAGAGCATGGAAACCGGTGATCGCGTGCTGCAGCCAATGGTTTGGGGCTGTGGTACAAAGGAAGAGCAACACAACTGAGTTCTCAGGACTTGAATTTTCCATTCCTTTGGCTTTTTTCCTCACAACTCTTCAGGACTAGTCACTGGAGGGAGTGTCAGAACACTCACTTTGGGGTTTTGGGGTGGGTTTTGTAGCACAACGTGCCATCGTCATTCTGAACAGACTCCCCGTGGGATTTGGTGGCTGTTGTACCTTCTGACAGGAGAGTCACACCTGGGGTTCAGAGCCCGTCTTCATGGTTGTGTGTGAAGCTGTTATCCATGCTATGGTCATCCAATTAAAGAGTGTTCCGTTAATTAGGGTTTGGAATTGAATTCCTTTAAAGCAGTTCAGAGAGATGGAGGTGGCTGCGTTCTGGTGTGGGTGAGGGTGGCGAGGAGTCGCAGGGGACAATTCCTGGGTGGGTTTGGTCCTTGGGATGCCAGAGAGTAGCTGAATTCCAAGACTTGAGAGGTGGCTGTTTCTCCTGTGACACCACTCCAGAGAGTGACATTCAAAGGAGATTTTTGAGAGATTGGTTTTGTAGCCATTTTTTATTGCTTTGTTTCACGTGCAGAACTGGAGAAATCTGTCAAGTACATCTTTCAACACTTTAAAGCCCCCCCAAATTGAATTCTTGTCCTCACATTGATCCAATTGTTTAATTATAAATATGAAGGCTGAGTACTAAAAATGGGAGAAAAAGTTCAGTTTATCTTCATTTTTTTGCTGTTACATGTTTATTGTGATATACTTAAAATTTCCATGGATGGGCGAGTCTGGTCATGGGTTTAGCTTTTAACACGTTGCAGCAACCAGGGAACCTCAAGGTGATGCATTCCAAGAGATTCTCCACGGGTAATTGTGAGCGGTCACAACACGACGGCACGTTTGATCCACCTCTGTTGGGTGCTTCAGAAGCTGAGAGAAGAAACAGCGAACCTTGGCTTGTTTTTTGACCAGAGCCTATGACCCGCATTGTTACAGTCTTTTATCTCACACAAATTGTCAGGACAAATATGCCAGAATTGGGAGAGGAACTTTGATGTCATGAAATGTAAGTATATTGGCCACATGGCATTTAAAATTTTGCGGTTACCTTGAGATCACCATTTAGACAGTGAACTGCTATTATAATGTACTAACTAAAAATATTTAGGGTTTCTTTTAAAGTTTTGTTTGGATACATTATCAATATAAAATCATTATATAAGCAAAATACTTTCCTTATGGTTCTGAGCTTCCTGTTTGCAGGTATATGAAGGTTAATTTTGGTCTGAGGGCTTTTGAAGATCTCAAGATTCCAGTGGGCGTATGAAAAGCTGTAGTTTTGATCTTCTGTTCCAAGTGGTAAGTTAAACACTTATTTTACAAATTAAACCAAACTTTTATCAAAAATGTCATTCCTACAATGTAAACTTTCTTAAGCTTTCTTCACTCTAAGGGTGGTGAGACCCTGGCACAGGTTGTCCAGGGGGATTGTGGATGCTCCATCCCTGGAGGTGTCCAAGGCCAGGTTGGATGGGGCTTGGAGCAACCTGGTCTGGTGGGAGGTGTCCCTGCCCATGGCAGGAGGGTTGGAACAAGATGAGCTTTGAGGTCCCTTCCAACCCAACCCATTTTGTGATTGTATGAAATAGGAGCATGTTGTTTCTTTAGTCTTGGTTTGGTCTGTTAGGGTGACTATTAGTTATTTGTCAGTAATTTGGGCATTTTTTCTGTATGCGCATAAAAGAACTGAAGATTGATGACAGCGTTCTGCAGTTGGCCAATGTCCCTGTCCTTTGCCGTAGACTCTATTAATCCGCGTTAGTATAACAGTATTTTAAAGACCTTTATTGTAGTTCTGGTCTAGATTAAACCGTTTGTTTAGTACTTATATTAGAATTGGGGAAATTTTGCTATAAAATAAAGTTTATGCTTTAGTAACAAGAGTGTAATTTTTCACAATCCTGTTCACACTTCACGGTCCGGCTGGAACGTCTCTAATCTTTTGTCTCCAAAACTGTGAGGAGATTAAATCCTGGTAGGAGAGAAGAGACCCTCAGTCTATTCACGTGAACATTCCTTTGCCTTGCTCCTCAGGCTTCCCAGGAAGCCTTGGTGAGACTTGTGCAACCCAGCCTGGGGACCTGGAGCCTCCTTTCCCTCCAGGACCCCAACGAAGCCCTGTTTGTATCAGAACAACTCGACTGCAGTTCCTGCTTCACACCTTTTCGGCGCGATGCTCCCACGCAGGGAGTGCTGAGCACCGTCATGTTTCTGTTGCAGAATTACGGGATGGATTTATTTGTCGTGTGCTAAACAGAAATCGACTTCCAGATTATATCTTGGTTCTGAAATACTGCCGTGGTTTTCTGACACACCCCTCTGAAGTTGTTCAGAAATAAGGTATTTATCGTAGTGGGGGGGAAAACAACTCTGGGGAGGATGTCTTCAACTGGTGCGTGCAGCAGGGATGATTAAAGATTCAATATCCAGCGTTTGTTAGAATCCAAATGAGGCACTTGAGAGAACAGTCTGGAGCACACAAAGCTCCCAGAATTACTGCGGCGTGACATGGAAATCCTACCCAAGAAAGAACTTACTGCTTTTGAATCTCTGCCTTTCAGGGAATAACTATAAAAACTGAATTTACAGTAAAATAAAAAATCCTTCACGGTTTTGGTTTCCTTTTTATTTCCCAGCCACATCAATACTATTCTTTTTTTTTTTTTTTCCTTCTAGCATATATTTTAGTGCTCTAGATTTTTCTCTTCTAAAAGAAATTTTCAGTGTTAGAAGCTAATTTTTCTCGAGCGGGGCAAAGTTTTAAGTGAATTTTGCTTCATTTTGCAGTGTTATTCCCTATTCTTCTACTGCCTCTGTTGGTGCGGAAGGTGAAGCAAGATGGAAAGCAGGTGTCACCACGTCAGGAACCTACTGCTGAGAAGCGCTGAAGTTCTCTTGGCAGGGTGGACTTTGCTCAGGAGATGAAGAGTGCTGCGATGCCATGGGCACGTGGACGAGCTTTCACAGCTTCCCTGGAAAGGCCACCATCAGTAATAACATTTCTTTACTTTAATCAACTACAGAGATGAAAAAAAAAAGTATTAAATCCTCTTCTGCAGTTCTTGATGGGTTTTTGGACCAGTGAGGGCTGCTGGTGGTGTGGAAATCACCTGCTTTTGGTCATAATTGTCATAATTCAGCTGTACTGGAAAATCAGAACTTGTTTTTCTTGTGTAGATTTGTCTCATTTAAAGATGCTGCTTTGAAAGTAATTTTAACAGGGACCTGGCTTCCTGCTCCTTGGCTTGGGTGCATTTACAGCAGAATGACCTGGGGGCTTCCAGATTCCTCCCTTGTACGTGTGTGGTAATCCTGGAATTATCTTTGCTATTTAAGGTACATTGCATCCTTCTGTAGGATTTTAAGTAAACATATTACCGTTTTTACAGTATTTTTGTAAAATGTCTAATCAAAACAATCTCTAGTTGCCTATTGTTTGCATTTTATCTCAAAGTTAAAATGTGTGTAATATGCTGTAGAAATGGGTTCCCTTTCACGAAATCTTGGGATGGGGATGTGAACTGTAGAGCTGGTGGAAAAAAATTTGAAGGGTTTGGAGGCAGAGGAACATATATCGGTTCTCTTCCCCCTTTACTCTGCCCTGGTGAGGCCACAGCTGGAGTATTTGGTCCAGTTCTGAGCTCCCCAGTGGAGACACAAGAAACTACAGGAGAGTTCAGTGGAGGCTCCAGAGATGCTGAGGGGCCTGGAGCGTCTCTGTGCTGAGGAAAGGCTGAGAGCCCTGGGGCTGTTGAGCTGGAGAAGAGAAGCCTCAGAGGGGATCTGCTCAATGCTGAGCAAGAGCTCAAGGGTGGGGGGCAAGAGGACGGGGCCAGACTCTTGTCAGTGGTGCCAGGAACAGGCTGCCCAGGGAAGCAGTGGAGTCACCGTTGAAAAAACATGTAGATGTGGCACTTTGGGATATGGTCCAGTGGTCATGGTAGTGTTGGGTTGACAGTTGGACTTGATCCTGGAGGTCTTTTCTAACCTTGATGATTCTATGATTAAATAAATTAATTAAATGAACTTTAACTACAGTATTGGAGTTGTGCTGTAGCCCAGCAGCCGCTCTGAAGTCTCCTTTCTACATTCATACACAGAGTTTTGAAAGCTGAGGTTTTAAAAAAAAACCCAACAGTTTTCACATGTCCCAGCCTTGGAAGAGATGACTTGAAACACAAGCTCCTGCCACGGGCTTTGAAATCAAAGTTTGCTCCCATCCAAAAAGACGACAGCGGTTGGGACTGTTGCTGGATGCAGCTCTTTTATTGTCGTGGGTCTTTACAGAAATGTGAAGCATCTTCACAATACTTGTACAAAACCGTCTCCGGGGGGGCTGTCTGCAGGGCTGGGGCGCGGAGAGGAAAGGTGGGAGCTTCATCTGCTGTTGCTGGAAAAAATCCATGTACGAGCTGACCTGGAGAGATGACAGGTCTGTCACTCGGCAGAGGAAAATGCTGTGTTCTATATAGATCGAAATGAAAAGGGGTATAACTGGAAATAAATATACTCTAACATTAGTTTTAATATTCAATTTGATTTTAATGCATCGATATGTGGATTTAGTCCATATTTAGCGTATGAAACCGTTAGTGGACACACAACATGCGCTGGAGCCGCTTGCTGGTAAAAGCTGAAAGTACCCCGGCCCTCCTCGCTTCTGCATCCACCAGGGCCTGGCGTGTCTGCGTTGGAATACAACCGTGCCCTTCAGAAAATCCCCTTTTTCTGAGCTTATTGTCAGGAATAACAAACTCTCCCCCAGGAAGGGGAGGGCAGGGCTTGGACCAGGCTGGCCCCATCCCCAGGCAGCTCCGGGGGCAGGTCCTTGGTTGTGCCCCCTCCCAGACAGCCCTTTTAAAAGCAGAACCGACTGCTCTTGATGCATCGACGTTCCCAGGAGCGTTACAAAAATAAAATACTTTTGTTTTTTACATTAGTATTGTAACCGAGTCTAAGGAATTAGAAAAATTAGACGCTTGTTCTTAGACTTGCGTTGACCACAGGTAAGTATCTACAGTATTTATTTCAACATCCCGTTAGAATGTCTGCTAGAAATATACACCATAGAAAGAACGTCTGCAAAACGCGCAGGGTTTATACACGCAGCTTCCTTTTACATACAGATCTTTATACATTAAACAGAAGCATCATCAAAACGCAGTGATGAGGAGGGGGGGGTTATTTTAATAGTATCACAAGCCACCCCCCCCAAAAAAAAAAAAATTGTTCTTTTGGTACCTGGCTTTCCTCTGCTGATAATTACCTCCTGGAATTAAGGGTTGGTAAGAATCCAGAGTGCTGAGAGGTACCTCCAGCTCAGCTCTGGCCCGTGATGGCTGCGGGGCCACTGCCACCGGGACCCTTCTCTCCTGGCAGCGCTTGGGTGCCAGGGGCTGGGGGATTTGGCACGTCAGGCTCGGGGCTGGGTGGGTTTAGCTGAGAAATACGGCACGGCAGGAGCTGCGCCCACGAACGCTGCCCTCACCCAGCGCCTTCCCCCGACGGCCGGGCGAGGGAAAAGAGAAATACTAAAACCTTGTGTTCTGAGTAGTTCCACACGCGCAGGTACTCGCATCATCTGCGCTGCCTGGGGGCGTGTTGGGGTTTTTCTTTCAAGCTGTAACGCTGCTTCGTTCCCCTCTCCCAAGGGAGCTAACGGGGATTGGAAACTCAGTCTGGAGTCTAGGTGATTAAATATATTAACACTCGAAGAGGCTTTTCTGGAAGCATCTTGAGGCGTTAGATTAACTCAGAGCCATCGTGTGCTTGCTTTGCTACTTCAGCCGCTCACTTTTTAGCCTGCGAGCGGTTTCTGTCTTTCTTTTCAATGATACTTTTGGCATGCTGAGTTACAAATGGAAATAAGTAAAATATGTATCTGCCTTAACCGAACAGATATTAATCATGAAAAAAACCAACCCAAAACAGCATCAGAGACAGTTCTGTTGGCACCTGCTTCTAAGCGCAGCGGAAGGGTCGGGCTCCTTGCTCTGACCTGTGGCTCCTCTGACGTAGCATCGCCTGACGGAGCCTGGGGCAGCTCACCCAGGGCCTTGTGCCCAGCGCAGCAGGAGAAAAAAGACAATAAAAAACCCCCTAAACCTGACCCCAGACCCCATCCAGGCACAGAAGGTCTTTCTCGACACCTTCTCGAGGCAACGCCCGTCTTGGTGTGAGTCCTACCCCTACCCTGGGCATCCTCCATGCATGGTTTTTTTCCCCCCGGGCTGGGGCTGCCCTCAGGCATCTCACCAAGTGTTTAAAACTGCAGTTTTTATACAGGTTTGGTTTGGGTTTTTGTTTGGTTTTTTTTTTTTTTTTTTTCTTTTTGTAAACAACTTTTATTGGGGATGTCACAAGGAAGGAACGGCAAATGTTAACGGCAATAAACCGCTCAGCTGGCAGCGAGTCTGGGATGGCTGACGGGGTTTCACGGTGACATTTGTGCTTTACAGGCTTCTCGTTAAAAGAAAAAAAAAAAAAAAAGAAAATCACATTGGAGTTTTAATATATGAATGTAAAAGTATATAAAGTTAACAACTCGGTTATTCACTTGGCAGTCAAATAAAACCTTTACACATCAACGTTGTAAAGTGTGCAAAAATAGATGGAAAATACATCTCGTATTTCTGCTCTCTCCGGGGCGGCCGATGCAGACCGAGAGCCAGCGTAGGCAATGCTGCGGCGTAGGGGTCAACGCTGTTCTGTACATTCATGCACCTCTGCTGCAGGCGAAGCCGCTCGGACGCGTGGGTTTGCTGGGTTAGAAAGCCGAGCGAGAATGGACGGAGCTGCCGCGGTGCCCGTGGCGGGGCTGGGCAGAACCCGCTGCCGTTAATGGTGGCACCAGATCATGACCCAGGGGAGGGGAAGGGGGGAAAGTCGTGTCCAGGCTGTGCAGCCGAGCAGGGCTTGAGCCCCAAACGGCCCCTGGAAGGAGGGGAAGGGGCTGAGCCAAGACATCGTCCCACAACACCCGACAGTGCGTGCCCCCGGCCAGCCTGCCCCATCCCACCCCCCGGGGCAGCCCCAACAGCAGCAAAATGGGGGATGAGCTGGGTGGGGGTGCAAAGCCAGGGGCTGGGGCTCGGGCCGGGCACGTGTGCCCATGATGGCACGGCTTTCGGTCACCTCCTTTTGGGGTGTTTTGGTTTGTAAGCTGCTGAGATGTGCTGGAGGCAGCACGGCCCCTGCCATGGCACCACCCAGTCCCATCCCATGGCCACCAGTGAGTCCTTCCTGGTCTCCCACCACAGCTCCGCGTGCTCCTCACATCGACGCCCATAATGGAAAACCAACAGAGGATGGAGAATATGAGCTGGGTGAAAGAGCAGCAGTTTGGGTAGCCCGGGGGATACAGCAGAAGAAGAGGAGGAGGAGGAGGAAGGGTTTGGTGCAGTTTTGCTCTTGTATTGACAAGCCCCATCAGATGCAAACACCCCGCATCATCTGGGGCAATATTAAACGCCGTCCTCCTGCGCACACCGAGTCATTTGTCGCCTGGTCTCGGCCACGTCCCACCAGCACCAGCGAAGACTT
Organism: Coracias cyanogaster; assembly: GCA_033124195.1. Classification (NCBI taxonomy): domain Eukaryota; kingdom Metazoa; phylum Chordata; class Aves; order Coraciiformes; family Coraciidae; genus Coracias; species Coracias cyanogaster. The sequence goes on along the minus strand of JAVSBS010008863.1, from coordinate 4,174 downwards.
TCTCACTAGTTGCGGTATTGGTATAAAAAGTTAAAAGCCATGGGACGTACGGCTGCCAGCCATCGGTCTGTCCGGCTGCCCCATCCCTCCTGGGGGGGTGGGTCCGGGCATCCCTTCCGCGGCGCAAAGCCAGGCTGGGCATCTCCTTCCCCCGCAGCTACGGGCACTGCGGGCGGCAGCAGCCTTTCTCTCTGGCTGGCCGTCCTCTTCTTCACTGCCTCTCCCCAGAGCCCATCGGCCCTTGGCCAGGGCGTGGGGGGGCTGCTCACAGCTGGGTCTCGTCGCGCGTTTCGGGGTTGCAGGAGCCCAGCTTGTTGCTGCAGCTGCTCTTGCGGCTGTGGCCATCGTTGGCCACATGGGCCAGCGGGTCGGAGCGGATCAGGTACCTGTGGGCACAGCCCGGTTACACCACTGGGACCCCCCCCCTCCAGTTCCCTGATGGCAGGAGGGAGCTGTGCAGCCCCTAAATTGGGATCTGGCCCATCCCTGAGGCGAGGACATGCAGGGATGTCCCATGGCAGTGCTGGGAGCTGCTGCTCACAGCAATGTGGCAGCTGTTAAAATAACGAGGAGTTATTTCTCCTGGCGCTGCACAGCCGGAAAAGCCAAGGGAAAACCTCCGCTCTGCAACCAGAGCAGTGATGGGGCGATTTGGGCACTGCTCAGGAACGCGGGGTGGGGGGAACAGCCTGAGAAGGAAGCAAAACGCACTGGTCTTTACGAGGAATCATGGCAAGCAGCGAGATGGGGGCAGCCCCTGGCACTGGGACAGGTCTTGGGGCACAGGGAGCGCTCCTGCCCTGGGGGGACCCCGCGGGAGGGTGGGGGAAGCACCTACACGATGTCATTGAGCTCCAGCCGCGTGTCCGGTGGGGGGTTGATCAGGACGTAGGACAAAGTGTTCTGGTGGTCGTTCATCTCATCTGCGAGAGGAGGGGAAGGGCAGGTGAAGGATGCCCCAACAGACACCCAATGGACTCTTGGACAGACAGCCCGGTGGCCCTCACTCCCCCAGCCCCACTGCAGCGTCCCCGAGCACCTGGCTCTGAGGGGTCACAGCTCATCCCCGCAGACAGCAAATGGGTCTCTTCACTGGGGGAGGCCGTGGGCAATGGTGCTGCCACCAGGAGAGGACCAAGAACATCGCTGCCACCTCCTTCCGCGCCACCATGGCAAGGACCAGGGGACTGGCAGACACAAGTCTTCAAAGTCCCCGCTCCCTCCCAAGAAAAAGGAAGATGTCTTACCTTGGTTCAGTGCAAGGAAAAGGGAACAGGTTAGTCTTGCTGCGTTAGGTACCGTACAATGACTCCAACCACCGGGTCAGGGCAGCCAAACCCCCGCCCCGGGCCGCTCCAATGCTCTGCCCGCTTCTCCCCTTCATGAATTACTTAATTTAGCATCATCCAGCACCAGAATTTAGTTCAACGATTGCTCCTTTCTCCTGCCCAAGGGAAACCACCTCTGTGGAGTTTCAGAGCCGTTGATGCCATTCAGGGTCAGCTCTAAGCCATGGTGGCCTCCTGGGGGGAAGCTCGGGGCCACCGAGAGCTGCACCCATGGGTGCTGCACGGGGCGAACCGGCGGCCTCGAGGCTGGGGCGGGGGGGCCTGTGCTTTCCGAAATAGCTGAGAACAAGATCATGGGTGGAATGAATGGGGGAGCAAGGCTGCGGGCGGGTGGGGAGGGGTTGGAAGCTGCGACAGATAACACCATTTACAGACTGAGTGATGGGGTGTGGATGGACAGGATGGAGAGGGGATGGACAGACGGACGCCAAGGGTAGCATGATGAGCGCGGCAAGACTCCAGCTCACTGCAAGGCTTCTCACTGGGACACCCCTCTGGGATATTAGAAAGGCTCTTTTGAGCAGCACCAGTGCACTCCAGATGTTTGCCAGTCTCAGACTCGATTTGTTGGATGGTGGGACCAGGGCTGCTTCCCGTGACCTCTCCTGCCTTTTCCACCACCTTGTCCCCATGCTGAGGGTGGGAATTTCCCCCATCAAAGGCTGCCCTGCCACACGGTGGGTCACAGGTTGAGCATCCTGCCAGAATTGCACCCATGGGTGTGCGATCACCCCAGGAATGGGGGGCAGGTGGCCAACCCAGTCTGTGGGCAATGAGTACCACTGCCCCAGAGACTCAGCATTGGAGTGACACCTCTGAATGGGGCTTTTCTCCAGCCATGAGACGAGCCATCACAGCCATTTGGCCTGGCACCGTGCACAGGATGCAAACAGGTCCCCCCCGGGCTGCCTTTGGCCAGATGGACCTTGGAGCATCCCTGCGGTTGGACCACGGTGGTTCTGCAGACAGTGGTGCTTGCAGGGAGACAGGGGACATTTGTTTTGCTGCTCAGACACCTCTGAGGCCACAGAAGGTGCTGCAGCCAGTGGAGGACAGAGCGATGCTGTGCAGGACCCCCCCTGACGTGCTGGTGGACCCAGCCCCAGGTGCTGGCTGGTCCCTCAAGCTGCCACAGAGCTTTGGCCATCCCAGTGCTCAGCCTTACAGCGAGGCGGGGACAGGGGGTGGCAATGCTGGGGCACGGGTGGCACATGGACCTTGGGACCCGACGGGAGACATGGGGTTTGCCATGACGGGGTGGAAGGTGGGGAAGGACCCTGGCTCACGGCAGGTCTCCCTGCGCCATGGAAGCTCCTTTTCCTGACCCCCACGCAGCCGAGTCAGGCACTGCTAAACCCACCAAGTATATTGCCATACCATCCCCGGCAGAGCTGCAGGGCTTAGCCCAGCAGCACCCTCCAGCAAGCTGCTTTTGTTTGGGTGGTTTTTTTGAGCGAGGGGAGCCAGCGCTGAGCTCCACGCAGCCCCCGCAGTGGTGCTGCCTTGTGGAACATTCTCCCATGGCGGGGGTCTCCTGGTTTAGCAGGTGGCTGCAGTGGCTTGATGGGGCTGGGTCCCTTTATGGCAGGACATGGGCTCTTGCTCAGCCCCAGCTCTTCTACAGGATGGGGAGATACCAGCGGGGTCTGTGCTCTGGCCAGCCGGCAATATACTCTGCGGGCAGGGGGGGCTTCCATGAGCCCCTGCTGGGGCTGCCTCTCAGATGAAGGACACAGTTCATAGGAAAATGCCAACTTTTCACCTTAAGCATGGGCTAGCAAAGCCTAAAATACAGCCAGGTCGGGCTGTTGCTGACCTCCAGGCTGCTGCAGTAAAAAGGGGCCTTTCCAGGGCACGTTACACCTCTGCGTAAAGGCGTAAATGATGCAATAACCCCACAGCTCCCGCAGATGCCAACAAGGTGCCCTGGCGCATCGGAACCCAGCCCCTCCTGGCTGAAAAAAGCAGGGTCTGCTAATGCTAGAGAGTCATCCAGGAACACAAAGCAAGGCTTGTGAAGGGCCTTCTGAGTGCCACGAGCTCTGGCTGAGCCACGTGCAGGCAAGAGGCGAAGGGGCCGGTGCAGGAGCTCCAGCGGCTCATTGCAGCTCCTCTGCGCTCCGCTCCCACCCTGCAAACCCCCTCTTCAAATTGCCTTGAACTGGCTTTACAGACCAAAACCAACCTGCAGAGCAATGGGAGGCGGGTTTCTTTTAATGACAGCTGTGGGCTGTGATTTCCCTGTAAGAATTCGACTAGAAAAGGGTCCCTGAGGTTTTTTTATCTCCGTGGCTTTGCAGAGCCCTGCGTTTGCGCTGCCGTTGCAGGGCAGTCTATTGTTTTCCAATGCCACCCAACAAATTAGTGCTTGAAAGGCTCGGATATCTAAGGTGAAAACCGGCGAGGGTGTGGTTTGGGCTTAGCTGGCATGATCTTGTTGTACGCTGCACACCATGAGTCACGCGGGACTCCCAGGGAAAGGGAATTACCTTGCAAATATCCCAGGTTTACCCGATTCATCACATCACTGGCTGTTAAATTTGCTACATCCTCTACAGAACATACAGGGAAAGGCACAGACATAAACAGAGAGAGAGAGAGAGGTCAGCAAGCCATGATTTGGCAAATATCAGAGACGAGCTCCTGCACTGCAGCAATAACATGAGCAAAAGAAAAAAGGAAAGGGGGGAGAAGGCAGAGCAACGAGTTCTTCCAAAACGCCATGGGTGTCCAGACACTGACGGTGACACATGGTGACAACGCACAGTCCCACACAGCCGGTCACAGAGGGAGCTGCTGGTTCCCCCCACCCCATGCCCCATGCC